>CM070100.1:22378986-22386486 GCA_036178185.1 Liparis tanakae | reverse complement strand
GTGAGGAGAAGCAACGAGGCTCCAGCTGAAGGTTGTTGTTGTTTACTTGTTTACTTTAGGGTCAAGCTTCACGAGCAGTGAGAGGAAGCTGCACTGTGTCCCTCTCCCTCTCTCTCTCTCCCTCCCTCTCTCTCTCCCTATCTCTCCCTCTATCCCCCCCCTCTCTCTCTCTTATCACAATAATGTTGTCTGATCGTTTTTGACTTGAGCCGAAAAAACGAGATAAATTTCAATCTGACAGAAGTTTTTGCCAAGAGTGCAGAAAGTGTGTGTGTGTGTGAGTGTGTGTGTGTGTGTGTGTGTGTGCACTCAAAAAAAACGATTCAAGCCCTTCTTAGAGGTAGTAACTCAATTAAATATTATTTAAAACATTGAAATAAATCAATTACAAAACGAAGATATTTATATTTCATGGATGTAACACAAAATGTAGGAATACTTTCATTTACTAGATTTACTTCAAGTCTTCTTAGAGGTGACTCAATTAGATATTGTTTGATACATTGAAATAAATCAATTACAAAATGAAGATATTTATATTTAATTGGTGTAACACAAAATAAAGGAATTCTTTCAACTCAAAATGTATGTGTTTAATTTGCGCATGGGCCGGCTGAAAATTGTTTGTTTTCACAAGGTGAGCATGCTTACAAGGCTGGTTTAGTGGGTAGCACTGTCGCCTCACAGTAAGAGGGTTGTGGGTTCGATTCCCGGTCAGGTCGGTCCTGTTGTGTGGCGTTTATTCTCGGTGTGGGTTCCCTCTGGGTTCCCCCTGGGTTCCCCCTGGGTTCCCCCTGGGTTCCCCAGCTTCCTCTCAGTCCAAAGACTAGCAGTCAGGTTAATTCATCTCCATTTTGGCCATAGGTGTGAGAGTGAATGGTTGTGTGTCTCTATGTGAGCCCTGGATGGACTGGAGGCCTGTCCAGGTGACCCCCCCCCCAATGTCAGCTGGAGTTGGCTCCAAAGACCCCAATGAGGATAAACGTTAATGAATAGAATATTTAATTTCCAATTTATATTTTGAGTTGGCCGAACACAAATTAATTTGATTGAATGAATATTGTTATTTTATTTTAGATGTGTTTGATAAAAATGAGTTGGACTAACTCAATTACATTGTATTGCACTGATGTGCTAAATTTGAGTTGGAGTTGCGTATAATTATTGGATGGAAAACCTGCCAACACTTTAATTGAGTTCATCCAATGAGACATTTCTTTGAGTGTGTGTGTGTGTGTGTGTGTGTGTGTGTGTGTGTGTGTTGGGAGTTGCGCTGAACACATCTCAACATTGAAGGAAAAGAGGAATCTAATATTATATATATATATATATATATTTATATTAGATATATATAAAAGACAAATATAATATATTAGATATATAAAAGAGGAGTATGATATATTATATACATATATATATATATAAAAGATGAATATAATATATATAATATATATATATATATATATATATATATATATATATAATATATATATATGTGTATTCATCGAATCCAAGATGGCGTCCGTGATGGCGCCCGGCGGCGTCTGGCTCCGGCTGCATCAGCAGGAACCGTGCACCCTCATTACACCTCAGCACCCTCATTACAAGCTGCTCGTCATCTGACACCTGCGGTCACGAGGACACGCCCCCTCCGAGAGGCCGAACCCAACACGCCGTTAATTAATTAATTAATAAACGAATAAATGAATAAACGACCTGCTGGGAAACAACAGCACCTGAGACGAGCCGCCATCTTGGATCCAACCTCAAAGGAAATGTCTCTTATTGATGATGATGGTGGTGATGATGATGATGATGGTGGTGATGAGGATGATGGTGATGATGATGGTGGTGATGATGATGATGAAGATGGTGATGATGATGGTGGTGATGATGATGATGATGATGATGATGGTGGTGATGATGATGATGAAGATGGTGATGATGATGGTGGTGATGATGATGATGGTGGTGATGATGGTGGTGATGATGATGATGATGGTGGTGATGATGATGATGATGATGATGGTGGTGATGATGATGATGATGGTGGTGATGATGATGATGATGGTGGTGATGATGATGATGATGATGGTGGTGATGAGGATGATGGTGATGATGATGGTGGTGATGATGATGATGAAGATGGTGATGATGATGGTGGTGATGATGATGATGATGATGGTGGTGATGATGATGATGATGGTGGTGATGATGATGATGATGATGGTGGTGATGATGATGATGATGGTGGTGATGATGATGATGATGATGATGATGGTGGTGATGAGGATGATGAGGATGATGATGATGATGATGATGGTGGTGATGATGATGATGATGATGGTGGTGATGATGATGATGATGATGGTGATGATGGTGATGATGGTGATGATGATGGTGGTGATGATGATGATGAAGATGGTGATGGTGATGGTGGTGATGAGGATGGTGATGATGGTGGTGATGATGATGATGATGAAGATGGTGATGGTGATGATGGTGGTGATGATGATGGTTATCATGTTGGTTATGATGGTGATGATGATGATGATGATGGTGATGATGATGGTGATGATGATGATGATGATGATGGTGATGATGATATGATGATGATGATGGTGATGGTGGTGATGGTTATCATGATGGTTATGATGGTGGTGATGATGATGATGATGATGATGGTGATGATGATGGTGGTGATGATGATGATGATGATGATGATGGTGATGATGATGATGATGGTGATGGTGGTGATGATGATGGTTATCATGATGGTTATGATGGTGGTGATGATGATGATGATGGTGATGATGGTGATGATGGTGAGGAGCTTTAATGTATTCACACGATGATGAAAGCGAGCAGCGTTCTTTGAATCGGTTCCCAGCTCTGTGTGTGTGTGAGTGTGTGTTTGAGTGTGTGTGCGTGTGTGTCCTCACACACGTCATTGTCTGAGATCCTGTGTTATTCTGACAAATCCTCTGGTGGCAGCGATCACCTCCTGAACATCTCCTCCACTTATTCCACGTTTATTGTGCTCCGCTAATCCGGAGACGCTCCTCGTGTAATTCCCTCCATCTCGCCGCTCTCCGCTGGGCGAGGGCTCGTTACCCGGGATCCACAGTCGGTAATTGTTTCGTCGATGGATCCCGTGGAGGAGCGGCGGTAGATTAGAGACACGGAACCCAACAACCACGCCGTGGTTACAGGAGTCCAGCGAGTGAGCCGCGGTGCGTTCAGGCGCCGCAGGGCGTCTCTGTGAACGCTGGCGCCACGCGTGGCGACGTCCTCCTCCTCGTCCTCCTGGACGTCCTCCTCCTTGTCCTCCTCCTCCTCCTCCTCCTCCTCCTCGTGGACGGCGGCGCGGCTCCTGAGCGGTGAAGAGGCCTGTTTAGCATCGCGCGCGGCTTAGCGCGGCGGCGTGGAGATAACGCCGCCGCGGAGACGGCTTTTCATTGGCTGTCAGCGGCGATTAGACAGGCGGCGGCGGAGCGGGGACGAGCGCTTTGAGACGCTCCTATAGGCTGTCACCAGGAATAGAACAAGAGGGGGGGGGGCTTTCAGGAACCAGGGAGAGGAGAGGAGAGGAGGAACCAGGGAGGAAATGAGTCTCAGGGTCGGGTCACCGCCTGCAGTAAGGCCTAAAGGTCACGGGAGGAGGCCTGGAGGGTCTAGAGGGTCTGGAGGGTCTAGAGGGTCTGGAGGGTCTGGAGGGTCTGGAGGGTCTAGAGGGTCTGGAGGGTCTGGAGGGTCTGGAGGGTCTGGAGGGTCTAGAGGGTCTGGAGGGTCTGGAGGGTCTGGAGGGTCTAGAGGGTCTGGAGGGTCTGGAGGGTCTGGAGGGTCTCAGCGAGGAGGGCGGGAACGCCAACGGAGAGACACTCCCCCTGCACCCCGAGAGATGTCACCCCCCCCTGAGAAAATGCCCCCCCCCCTGTATGTGCCCCTCCCTTGTAGGTGCCCCCCCCTGTAGGTGCCCCTCCCTGTAGGTGCCCCCCCTTGTAGGTGCCCCCCTGTATGTGCCCTCCCTTGTAGGTGCCCCCCCTGTAGGTGCCCCCCTGTATGTGCCCTCCCCAGGTGCCCCCCCTGTAGGTGCCCCTCCCTCAGGTGCCCCCCTTGTAGGTGCCCCTGCATGTGCCCTCCCTGTAGGTGCCCCCCTTGTAGGTGCCCCCCTGTAGGTGCCCTCCCTTGTAGGTGCCCCCCCCTTAGGTGCCCCCCTGTATGTGCCCTCCCTGTAGGTGCCCCCCCCTTGTAGGTGCCCCCCTGTAGGTGCCCTCCCTTGTAGGTGCCCCCTTGTAGGTGCCCCCCTTGTAGGTGCCCCCCCTTGTAGGTGCCCCCCAGGAGCTGATCTCCAGGCCGATTGTGTGGCAGACTAAATTGCTCTGGGCTCTCTGGGCTATCGCCCCATCAGCCGGGCATCATAAAGCAGGCTTTAGTGAGAGATGAATAATCTCGCTGCAGCACCCCCCCCCACGCCATAATCGTCAGAAGGCGAGCCGGCTTAGTCGACCCGGAGCTACGGGCCAGGATCATAATTGCTGTATTAATTGGTGTTGTCCAGGCTAGACCGAATATAAGAGATCCCACTGGGGCTAATAATTAATGTTCTTTTTTTTATCCTCTCTTTCTCCCCTGCTCTACCTCCACCACACACACACACACACACACACACACACACACACACACACACACACACTCACTTACACACACACACACACTTACTTACACACACACACACAAACACACTCACACACACACACACACACACTCACACTCACACTCACACACACACTTACACACACACATACACTCACACACACACACACACACACACACACATACACTCACACACACATACACTCACACACACACACACACACACACACACTCACACATACACTCACACACACACACACACACACACACATACACTCACACACACACACACACACACACACACACATCATTAGGGAGGCAGTACCTCCACCACTCGAGGAGTATTTTTAGATAAGCCGGTGGACAACAGCCGCCGTGTTGATTATGTTTATTGAGTTCTTTAATCTGGCGGCGCTTGAAGATACGAGGACCGTGTTCACACCGGCCTGCGGGGTCAAGGGTCACGCTGAGGAAAGCGAACCCCGGCGTGGAGACGGGGGCGCGACGGCGTCCAGCGAGACAGGAAGAATCAAACGCCTTCCAAAAAAAGCGGGGAGTCGCAAACGCCACGCTCGGCCGATGGGGGGAGGAGTCCAGGTGAGTGGGAGGCGCCGCTCTTTGTTCCTGCGCCTCCTGGGGAGAAGCTCCAGGAGGAGTGAGTCAGTCCAGAGAGGAGCTCCACCAGCTCCACCAGCTCCACCTTCAGAAACCACATAATTACAGGCCGCCGCCGCCGCCGCCTCGGCGCTGCAGCCCCATGTGGGAGAGCGGCGAGCGGCTGGATGCTGCGTGCTGCTCGTGATCACGTGACCACGCTGACGCTGCTAAGGACAAGGAGGGTCGCGGCGGCCTGCTCCTGGTATTCGGCACATCTCTCTGTGTGGCGCTAATAACTCTTTAAGGGGGCGGCGAGGTGTTGAACTGGTTTAGAGGAAATGGGCTAATGGGAATCTCCCCGGTGGTTTTAAGGTGAGCCGCCTCCGAGCCGCCCCCCCCACGGCGCCGCTCCTCTCTCTGCTTCTACGGTAGAAAAACAACGATTCATGGAAGGAACCTGAGCGAGAGCGCCTGAGCCGTGGAGATTAGTCCGGTTGGTGATGTGAGGAGAAACCCGGAGCGCCCGCGTCCTCCAGTGGATTCACTGTCGCCCTAATTGTAGCCACCGCTTTAATAAGGGCCAAAGGAGGGAAAAACAAGTCCTGTAATGACGGGGGGGGGGGGCTCTCAGCCCTCAGTGTTATTTGGCCATCTGCCTTAATTACAGGTACTGACATCCTCGGCAGCTAATGCCTAAGTGTCACCGTGCAAAGGTGCAAATTAGTTTCCACTCGAGGAGCCAGGGTGTGCCACAAATCAAACTAACGACATCATTTGGCCTCCGGCATCGAGCACAATCAGCTAAAGTGTCTGTGATTATCAATTTAGTCATCGCCGTGGCCTTTCCTCTCTCCGTCGGCTGACGAGCGTTTATGGAAATACAATGCCTTGAATACAACGTAAATACCGGTGTGTGTTTGTTTCAGAGCTTTGCTTCCTTCGGGCCGGCGTCTGCGTGCGGCTGTGAGAGTTGGTGAGGAACGAGACATGTGAACACACGCAGACGCACAACGCCGCCACCGGGGGTCCTGCTGGAGGGTCACGAAGCAGCAGAGCACACTGCTGCCTCAGCACGCTGCAGGCAAGTCTGACTGTAGTCTGACTGTAGAGTAAGACTGTAGTCCCACTGTAGAGTCCGACTGAAGTCTGACTGTAGTCCGACTGTAGAGTCTGACTGTAGTTTGACTGTAGAGTCCGACTGTAGTCTCTCTGCATCTTTCGCGCTTCAACATCTGCAGCAGGTTGCCATGGTAACTCTCCATGATGACTCTTCTCTGGTTACTCGCTCTCCCATCTGACTGTTGCAGAGTGAACTCTACACTCAGCTCTCTGCACACACAATGCAGGAGAACAGGCATTAGGAGAACAGGCGGTAGGAGAACAGGCGTTAGGAGAACAGGCGTTAGGAGAACAGGCGTTAGGAGAACAGGCGTTAGGAGAAGAGGCGGTAGGAGAACAGGCGGTAGGAGAACAGGCGGTAGGAGAACAGGCATTAGGAGAACAGGCGGTAGGAGAACAGGCGTCAGGAGAACAGGCGGTAGGAGAACAGGCGGTAGGAGAATAGGCGTCAGGAGAACAGGCGGTAGGAGAACAGGTGTCAGGAGAACAGGCGGTAGGAGAACAGGCGTCAGGAGAACAGGCGTTAGGAGAACAGGCGTTAGGAGAACAGGCGATAGGAGAACAGGCGTCAGGAGAACAGGCGGTAGGAGAATAGGCGTCAGGAGAACAGGCGGTAGGAGAATAGGCGTCAGGAGAACAGGCGGTAGGAGAATAGGCGTCAGGAGAACAGGCGGTAGGAGAATAGGCGTCAGGAGAACAGGCGGTAGGAGAACAGGCGTCAGGAGAACAGCCGTTAGGAGAACAGGCGGTAGGAGAACAGGCGTTAGGAGAACGTTGTTGTGAAACGGTGAATTACACACGGATTAAAATGTTCAGCCCGACACGTTTGAGACGGTTCACCACGAGGTGGTCGAAGCCAACAGCCAATCAGGAGGCAGGACTCGCTGTGGGCTTCCTGGTGCTGGAGCAGGCAATAGCCGTCCTTAATTAGTCTGATGAATTACCTCCACAACAATGGCATGTTGAAATGGTCCAATCCTAAATGAGAAGTGACATCAAAGCGTCCGCTGCTCCCTTGTAGTCCGTTTAAAGCGGCTCCGCCTCCTGAAAGCCTTCTAAAGGTCACGACCCCCCCCTCCGATAACGCTGTACCTTTTAATGAAATCCTAATTAGTAATTTCATGGACT
>CM070100.1:22341486-22373986 GCA_036178185.1 Liparis tanakae | reverse complement strand
TGGTGGTAATGGTGGTGATGAGGATGATGAGGATGATGATGATGATGGTGGTGATGATGATGATGATGATGGTGATGATGATGATGATGATGATGATGGTGATTATAGTGATGATGGTGATGATAGTGATGATGATGCTGATGGTGATGGTGATGGTGATGGTGATGGTGATGATGATGATGCTGATGATGGGGATGGTGGTGATGATGATGATGATGGGGATGATGGTGGTGATGATGGTCTTTGCCTTACAGTGAATGGAGAGTTGTCTACGCTTTTTTCTGTGAGTGTCGTGCAGCTCTACAGTTTACAGTAACTATAATATATAATAATATATATATATATATATATATATATATATTATACATATATTTATATATATTATTATTATATATATATATATATACATCCGCCTCACACAGACCTTGTACATTCCACTCATCGCTTCTCAGGGGTTCAACAAATAAAAAATTACAAATCATAAAATAAAGAGCCAAATAATGACATTAATACACATAATACATAAATAATGACATTAATACACATAGTACATAAATAATGACATGAATTCATATAATACATGTGCATGCTGCTATTGGCTACATCTTTATTAATAACTGAGTCACAGGTTCTCATGGTTATTGTGCAGCATGTTGGAGGAATGAATCCTGACAGGTGAAATCAATAAGACACAGAATATTGATTTAAGAATGATTTTATTGACTTTACAATGGTATTATATCATTATTACAATTGACCAATCAGAGTCGAGCATTCAACCAAACCACCAGGTGACCTGAGTGAGGAGTTCCCCGATGACGAGCGTCCCTCATGACGTCCTGAGCGTCTCTGCTCACGCGGCGCCGGCTTCTGAGGCGACAACTACAAACCACAAACTACAAACTACAAACCACAAACTACAAACTACAAACCACAAACTACAAACTACAAACCACAAACTACAAACTACAAACTACAAACTACAAACTACAAACCACAAACTACAAACCACAAACTACAAACCACAAACTACAAACTACAAACTACAAACTACAAACCACAAACTACAAACTACAAACCACAAACTATAAACGTCATCTGTTCACCAGAACTAAATGTTTTGTTCTCGTGGCTCTAAATGCTCTAAAGTTCAGCGACGCACTGAAGTCTCTAAATGTCTGTGTGTGTGTGTGTGTGTGTGTGTGTGTGTGTCTGTGTGTGTGTGTGTGTCTGTGTGTGTCTATATGTGTGTGTGTGTGTGTGTGTGTCTGTGTGTGTGTGTGTCTATATGTGTCTGTGTGTGTGTGTGTGTGTGTGTGTCTATATGTGTCTGTGTGTGTCTATATGTGTGTGTGTGTGTGTGTGTGTGTGTGTCTATATGTGTCTGTGTGTGTCTATATGTGTGTGTGTGTGTGTGTGTGTGTGTCTATATGTGTCTGTGTGTGTCTACATGTGTGTGTGTGTGTGTGTGTGTGTGTGTCTATATGTGTCTGTGTGTGTGTGTGTGTGTGTGTGTGTCTATATGTGTCTGTGTGTGTCTATATGTGTGTGTGTGTGTGTGTGTGTGTGTCTGTGTGTGTGTCTGTGTGTGTCTGTGTGTGTGTGTGTGTGTGTCTGTGTGTGTGTGTGTGTGTGTGTGTGTGTGTGTGTGTGTGTGTGTGTGTGTGTGTGTGTGTGTGTGTGTGTGTGTGTGTGTGTGTGTGAGCCTCTCCTCCCCTCCTAACAAGGCGGAGCGGAGCCCCGTTTATGGTCTCGGGTTTCTTTCTTTCGGCCCTCAGATGAGAAGCAGATCTTAATTTGAGGGCCGCTCCTCGCGGCCGCCGAGTGTTTCCTGACGGACGCAGACGTTGCGGCGAGGCCGTCCGCCTGCTTGGGGGGGGTTGACCTGCGCCCGGCGGCGGCCGGCGGCTTCCCGCCATGCATAACCGTGAGGCTTAGAGGCACAAAGCGCCGCCTGTCGGCGCCGCTCCACTCCTCGGGAACCATTACTGATTACGTGTTTGAAGTCTGCCGGGCAGCGGCGTCTTCAGCCCGTGAAACTCTATCTTTCCTGCTTATGCAGGCAATTTTCCCTCTTTTTCCAGCGACTGTACCGGGATGTGTGTTCTGGAGTGGAGGTTGCCAAACTCATTCCACCTCTCGGACCCGGCGGCGACTCGGAGCCAGACAACCACGAGCGATAAGAGCGCTGCTCCGCGGCGCGGTTCTTATAGGAGTTGATTTCCTCCCAGAACAACAGGTGAGCCGCGAGGAAACAAGTCTCTGAGGAGTCGGCCGATAAGGAGGTGCTTATGTAAATAAAGAGGATAAGGCTCAGAACCCGATTCACACGTGATGAACCGGGTCGGGCGCTAACGCCACACTTAGCAGCACAATAGTCGTCATTTACCGAGGCCCCCCCCCCCCCCCCCGGTCTTCTTTTCAAGTCGTATTTTTCCAACGTGATTTGCAGTTTTCTCCCGAAGCGGCGAGCAGCAGAATAATGAGGAATGTGTGCGCGGCCTCGGCGTGCCGGGGTCAGGCCGGCGGAGCGGCTGCCTCTGATTAATTGAGCCCCAAGAAGACGAATACTCTGAAGTGAGCTGAGGAAATCATTTGAGAAAGAGACAACGTGGAGAGTGATGACAAACATAGCTTAGCGTCTCCCGGGTTGCACCTCCGTCTATTATCATGTTACACTCGTTTGTTTCCATTAGGCATCAAAGACGCTCTGGTCACGCAGCGGACACGAGGAGAGCCACGTCGCGAGGAGGAGGAGGAGGAGGAGGAGGAGGAGCGTCACGGGGGGGTTACGCAAACAGCCAGGACCCTCCGTCTAATGGAGGCCGGACTCACGTCCTGGGGTACTAGAGAGGGCCGCCCGCCGCCCAGAGCTCCAGAGCTCCGCCTCTCTTCCGCCCCGTGACCAGAGCGTCTCTGCAGGCCGAGACTCCAGCGGGTCGGACCGCCGCCGGTCAACAATGGCGTGGTTTAGCCGAGCCGTAAACGGAGCCGAGTGCATGTCAGGCCGCCTCCAGAGGAGCTGCCGGGCGAGGCGGGGGGACAGGTGGAGGTAAGCTGAGAGCCGTACCACCCAGGGGGAGGATGAACTTGAGACGTGTCCCTCACCGTCCCGTGAAGGTGGAGGTCAGCGGCGGCCGGGATGCCCCTCCCCCCGGCAGAGCCTCCTTCCTCCGGCGGGCGGGTCACTCACAATTAGGACTCATGAAGTATCATCAAAGCTCAGAAGCCGGGCGGCGACACTCGGGTGGTCGGCCAACAGAGACCACTTTGTGAGGGAACAGGCGCACCTTGTTCCCCGAGACGCTCCCTCAGTCGAGTCGCTCCGCGGCCGCCAGAGAGCGGCCTCCAGTGAGCGGCCTCCAGAGAGCGGCCAGAGAGCGACCTCCAGAGAGCGACCTCCAGAGAGCCTCTAGAGAGCGGCCAGAGAGCGACCTCCAGAGAGCGACCTCCAGAGAGCGACCTCCAGAGAGCCTCCAGAGAGCCTCCAGAGAGCCTCCAGAGAGCCTCCAGAGAGCCTCCAGAGAGCGACCTCCAGAGAGCCTCCAGAGAGCCTCCAGAGAGCGACCTCCAGAGAGCCTCCAGAGAGCCTCCAGAGAGCCTCCAGAGAGCCTCCAGAGAGCGGCCTCCAGAGAGCGACCTCCACAGAGCCTCCAGAGAGCGACCTCCAGAGAGCCTCCAGAGAGCGACCTCCAGAGAGCCTCCAGAGAGCGACCTCCAGAGAGCCTCCAGAGAGCGACCTCCACAGAGCCTCCAGAGAGCGACCTCCAGAGAGCCTCTAGAGAGCGGCCAGAGAGCGACCTCCAGAGAGCGACCTCCAGAGAGCCTCCAGAGAGCCTCCAGAGAGCCTCCAGAGAGCCTCCAGAGAGCCTCCAGAGAGCCTCCAGAGAGCCTCCAGAGAGCCTCCAGAGAGCGACCTCCAGAGAGCCTCCAGAGAGCCTCCAGAGAGCAGCCTCCAGTGAGCCTCCAGAGAGCCTTCACAGAGCGACCTCCAGAGAGCCTCCAGAGAGCCTCCAGAGAGCCTCCAGAGAGCCTCCAGAGAGCGACCTCCAGAGAGCCTCCAGGCGCCTCCACAGAGCCTCCAGAGAGCGGACCTCCAGAGAGTGGCCAGAGAGCGACCTCCAGAGAGCCTCCAGAGAGCGACCTCCACAGAGCCTCCAGAGAGCGACCTCCAGAGAGCCTCCAGAGAGCCTCCAGAGAGCCTCCAGAGAGCGACCTCCACAGAGCCTCCAGAGAGCGACCTCCAGAGAGCCTCTAGAGAGGCCTCCAGAGGCGACCTCCAGAGAGCCTCCAGAGAGCCTCCAGAGAGCGACCTCCAGAGAGCCTCCAGAGAGCCTCCAGAGAGCCTCCAGAGAGAGCCTCCAGAGAGCGACCTCCAGAGAGCCTCCAGAGAGCGGCCTCCAGAGGAGAGCCTCCAGAGACCTCCAGAGAGCCTCCAGGAGCCTCCAGAGAGCCTCCAGAGAGCCTCCAGGAGCCTCCAGAGCCTCCAGAGAGCGACCTCCACAGAGCCTCCAGAGAGCGGCCTCCAGAGAGAGAGGGCCAGAGGCGACCTCCAGACAGCCTCCAGACAGCGACCTCCAGAGAGAGCCTCCAGAGAGCCTCCAGGAGCCTCCAGAGAGCCTCCAGAGAGCGACCTCCAGAGAGCCTCCAGAGAGCGAGCCTCCAGAGAGCCTCCAGAGGAGCCTCCCAGAGCCTCAGAGAGCCTCCAGAGAGCAGAGCGGAGCCTCCAGAGAGCGACCTCCAGAGAGCGACCTCCAGAGAGCCTCCAGAGAGCCTCCAGAGAGCCTCCAGAGAGCCTCCAGAGAGCGACCTCCAGAGAGCCTCCAGAGAGCCTCCAGAGAGCGACCTCCAGAGAGCCTCCAGAGAGCCTCCAGAGAGCCTCCAGAGAGCGGCCTCCAGAGAGCGACCTCCACAGAGCCTCCAGAGAGCGGCCTCCAGAGAGTGGCCAGAGAGCGACCTCCAGAGAGCCTCCAGAGAGCGACCTCCACAGAGCCTCCAGAGAGCGACCTCCAGAGAGCCTCCAGAGAGCCTCCAGAGAGCCTCCAGAGAGCGACCTCCACAGAGCCTCCAGAGAGCGACCTCCAGAGAGCCTCTAGAGAGCGACCTCCAGAGAGCGACCTCCAGAGAGCCTCCAGAGAGCCTCCAGAGAGCCTCCAGAGAGCGACCTCCACAGAGCCTCCAGAGAGCGGCCTCCAGAGAGCGACCTCCACAGAGCCTCCAGAGAGCGACCTCCAGAGAGCCTCCAGAGAGCCTCCAGAGAGCCTCCAGAGAGCGACCTCCACAGAGCCTCCAGAGAGCGACCTCCAGGAGAGAGGCCTCAGAGGCGGCCAGAGAGCGACCTCCAGAGAGCGACCTCCAGAGAGCGACCTCCAGAGAGCCTCCAGAGAGCCTCCAGAGAGCCTCCAGAGAGCCTCCAGAGAGCGACCTCCAGAGAGCCTCCAGAGAGCCTCCAGAGAGCGACCTCCAGAGAGCCTCCAGAGAGCCTCCAGAGAGCCTCCAGAGAGCCTCCAGAGACCGGCCTCCAGAGAGCGACCTCCACAGAGCCTCCAGAGAGCGGCCTCCAGAGAGTGGCCAGAGAGCGACCTCCAGAGAGCCTCCAGAGAGCGACCTCCACAGAGCCTCCAGAGAGCGACCTCCAGAGAGCCTCCAGAGAGCCTCCAGAGAGCCTCCAGAGAGCGACCTCCACAGAGCCTCCAGAGAGCGACCTCCAGAGCCTCTAGGAGGGGCCAGAGAGCAAGCCTCCAGAGAGCGACCTCCAGAGAGCGACCTCCAGAGAGCCTCCAGAGAGCCTCCAGAGAGCCTCCAGAGAGCCTCCAGAGAGCCTCCAGAGCGACCTCCAGAGAGCCTCCAGAGAGCCTCCAGAGAGCGACCTCCAGAGAGCCTCCAGAGAGCCTCCAGAGAGCCTCCAGAGAGCGGCCTCCAGAGAGCGACCTCCACAGAGCCTCCAGAGAGCGGCCTCCAGAGAGTGGCCAGAGAGCGACCTCCAGAGAGCCTCCAGAGAGCGACCTCCACAGAGCCTCCAGAGAGCGACCTCCAGAGAGCCTCCAGAGAGCCTCCAGAGAGCCTCCAGAGAGCGACCTCCACAGAGCCTCCAGAGAGCGACCTCCAGAGAGCCTCTAGAGAGCGACCTCCAGAGAGCGACCTCCAGAGAGCGACCTCCAGAGAGCCTCCAGAGAGCCTCCAGAGAGCCTCCAGAGAGCGACCTCCACAGAGCCTCCAGAGAGCGGCCTCCAGAGAGCGACCTCCACAGAGCCTCCAGAGAGCGACCTCCAGAGAGCCTCCAGAGAGCGACCACAGAGCGACGCTCCGGGGAGAGCGGCTTCGCTTGAGGGACGTACGACCCGTGTGGCGCCCTGAGCCGCCTCCTCCAGATACTTCACGCTAATCTGCCGAAGACATCGGCGGCGGCGGCGCTGCGAGCCAGAGGTTGATGGTTCCTCTCCCTCACAGCGGTTGTTTGTTGTTTGTTGACGTGGTAATTAGGCGGCGGCGTGTATTCGTGGCGGCGGCGGCCGCGGGCCAGGATTACCAGCGTTTAGCTTTGTGGGCCGCTCCGCCTCCTTGAATAGGGGAGATAAAAAACACATGCAGATGAGTTTGTTGAGTAACACACACACACACACACACACACACTCACTCACACACGCACACACACACACACACACACACACACACAGGGAACGCTACTTGGCATGTTTCTGTCATTGTTGCACAATGAGTCATTAATGCATCACTCACACTCCGCCAGTGGCTCCGTGGTCATAACTCAGTTATTCTGCTCAGCGTTCATACTTCACTTCATGTCATTTAGCAGACGCTTTTAAACAAAGAGACTTAATAATATTATATTATAGTATTGATAAGATATAATAACGTGGTGTTCTGGCTCCTCTCGGCTCCCCCTGACGGTAACGACATCGTAGTAACAGTAGAGGAGGCGATGACATCGTAGTAACAGTAGAGGAGGCGATGACATCGTAGTAACAGTAGAGGAGGCGATGACATCGTAGTAACAGTAGAGGAGGCGATGACATCGTAGTAACAGTAGAGGAGGCGATGACATCGTAGTAACAGTAGAGGAGGCGACGACATCGTAGTAACAGTAGAGGAGGCGATGACATCGTAGTAACAGTAGAGGAGGCGACGACATCGTAGTAACAGTAGAGGAGGCGACGCCTGCGGCGCCGACACGGAGTGACGCATGAAGCCACGAGGTATTTGGAGCGGCCGTTGCTTCTTGACACTCATTACCCGACATTACAAGAACACGTCAAGCGTGGACATATTTTCCATTTCTGCGGCACAACTTGAACAAAGAGTTACTTTATTGCCCAGGAATCCTCGCCGGGCCTCTGCGCCCCGGGCTGCACCCGCGGGTGACATCTCAACTCGCTGCTTATTAGCCTGCCTGTCAAGCCTCTGCACCTCTTGCTCAACAGCAGCGCGGTGCAGCCGTCGCCCCGGGCCGCGCCCCGCGCCCCGGAGACGTTCCTGTTGAAGGCTCGGGAGGCAGAAGCAGGCGCTCCTCCTGACGCCCAAACCATCAGACCTGCAGCGCTGCAGGTCACCTGTGGGGGCGCCGTGTGGCAGTCGGAGACGTCTGCAGAGCGAGGCGCAGCTCGGCCTGCAGCCGGTCACAAGTTTCTCTTTTTCCTCCCGTATTTAAAATCACACTCAGCATGTTTGATCCTTTTACTTTTTTACAAGTTTGTTTTTCTCCTCTTCCACGTTGTGAGATGAAACTTTATTTCCGCCTCACGGTCCCGTTTAAACATCCTGCGCTGTGGTGCCTTCTGAACCAAACGCACATGTATTAAACTATGGAGCAAACATGCACTATGACACATGGAGGGATCCGGGGTAACCTGATGAAGGATTAGCGCTGTGCGGCTCCGCTCCCGGTGGCTCCTGAGCCGGTGTCCGGTGGCAGGAGGCAGGAGGCAGGAGGCAGGAGGCAGGAGGCAGGAGGCAGGAGGTCAGCGTCCAGCTCCACTCGCCACAGAGAGGACCTGTGTGGCCACGGCTCACGTTAATTATACAACACGTGGATCAAAACACCGGAAGGTTCTTATCCCAGCTTCAGTGTTTCAGATGAAAGTTTCACTTGCGATAGAAAAATATGCAACATGCAACATGCCTCCACCGCAATGAAGCCGGCACGCCTCCACTACACATACTTTAGAGGCCTGTACACTTTCATTTGTAGTTATTTATTTTAAATACATCTACTATCTGTCCATCTACTATATATATATATATATATATATATATATATATATATATATATATATATATATGCTTTATATATATAAAGCATATATATATATATATATATGCTTTATATATATATGCTTTATATAAAGCATATATATATGCATATATATATGCTTTATATATATATATAGCTATCTATCTACTCTCCACTATCTGCCTAGCTATCTCTCTATCTGTATAGTTATCTATCTATCTATCTATCTATCTATCTATCTACCTAACTCTCTATCTATCTCTATCTATCTATCTATCTATCTATCTATCTATCTATCTATCTATCTATCTATCTCTTTATCTATCTCTCTATCTATCTCTTCTATCTATCTATCTATCTATCTATCTATTTATCCCTCTCTCTATCTATCTCTTTATCTATCTATCTATCTATCTATCTATCTATCTGTCTATCTATTTCTCTATCTATCTATCTATCTATCCCTCTATCTATCTATCCCTCTATCTATCTATCTATCTCTCTCTCTATCTACCTAACTCTCTATCTATCTCTCTATCTATCTCTCTATCTATCTATCTATCTCTTTATCTATCTATCTATCTATCTATCTATCTATTCATCTATCTATCTATCTATCCCTCTCTCTATCTATCTCTTTATCTATCTATTTCTCTATCTATCTATCTATCTATCCCTCTATCTGTCTATCCCTCTATCTATCTATCCCTCTATCTATCTATCTATCTCTCTCTCTATCTCTCTATCTCTCTACCTTTGCAGTAAACTGTAGGAATGCTCCGTGTTGACGATGAGGAGGAGTCGTTCTTCCTCCTCTCGGTACATTGTGAGACGTCAGACGTTATTTGTCCTCATTCCTGAGTCATAATCTGTTTTCTGCTCCGCTGCCAGTCCTAACGATGGAGCTCGATCTTTAGGTAACGATGACATCACTGGCTACAGAGACGATGTTGTTCCGCCCGCGTTCCGGACGAGGCGTCGCTACAGGCATGGCGTGTGTAAATGTTTAGACAATCATTATTTAATCTCGAGAGGCTGCGGCCCGGCGCTCGGCCTCCGGGCTTCGCTCGTCTGAAGCTTCAGGAAGTCGAGCGATGAGAGACGAGCGCGTCGTTTACGAGCTGCAGATCAGGCTCTGCTGTCACTGCGGACTCGTCTCAAAGGTTGCGCTATTATACGCCTTTATTGTTTCAGTTATGAAGCAATAATTGAAGTCATTTCATATCATGTCATCTCTGACAGCCAGCGTTCTCGTAATATAATAATCCCTTTATAATCCTCCACCGTTTAAAGGCATGACATGATTAAGTGCTGTGGAATGGTTCCAGAATGAAAACCAGGTATCCCATAACTGTCAACTTATTCCTTATTCCTTCCCACAGATGCCTGAGTTTATGTTCTGGGTTTCTAAATGCTGGCGGAGCCCAGGAGGAGAGCGTATCTTCCCTTACGGTTCACTTCGTCAGCGTAACACCTCGGCCGTCTGTTTCTGCCCCCGTCCTTCTTTTAACAAGACAATTAAGACGCTCCAGACATCAGTCACTGCCGGCTTTATGGCTTCATCTCTTCAGGGTAGAACAGCAGCCTCCCAGAGGGGCTGCTAAATCAACCCCGAGACCTGCGCTAGTGCTTTAACCCCCTGACTACCTCTCCCGGCTCCTCCCTTCAGACATTTACTAATAAACAACAGGTCAGCACCTGCGCTGGCAGGTGATTTATCTGACCCGAGCAGCCGTGACGAGCGTGCAGTGGGAGGGAGGCGGGTGGAGGTTAAGGAGGGAGATGCTCAGCAGAGGAGCCGCTCCACGGCCCCGAGGCCTGGAAGTCGACGCCCCCACACTAAAGCACTTACGCTCCCTCCTCTGCTTCTCATCGCCGGGTGCTTTATTCCCCAGTAAAAGACGGTTCCCGTTTATCACCGCGAGCTCGTAAAGCGCCCGCGGGTCGGACTCGAGCGGTGACATCACCCGGGTCCGGGCGATGGGGGATCAAGCCCGTCCGCCCGCCTCTGTCCGGCGGGCCGATCAGACGGACCGGGTGCAGGATGTTGTCCGAGGAGCTAACGAGAGCAGAATTATGGAGTAACAGGAAATTAAAAAATTCCTGCAAAGCCGATCCAGCACTCGGAGCGGTTGCTCTGCGACCTGCCCCCCCGATGAACCCCCGCCATTAGGGGGTCGCTCTCCTTCTTCATCCCCGGCAAAATATCAAAATACAGAAAAGCCGAGTCACCCCCGCGTCCCCCAGTCTACTTATTGTTCCCTGCACCACAACCGCTCCGGGAACTCCCACCGGCCTCCGGGACGAGGCACCGTGTAGGACGAGTCTTCATGTGGGAACTCTGGGAGACAGATGGTGAGCTTATTGGAAACTGATCCCACATCAGGGCTCACAGACCTGATCCCTGAGCCCGGGAAAGAGAAGGAGAGATCTACAAAGAGAAGGAGAGATCTACAAATAGACGGATAGATCTACAAAGAGAAGGAGAGATCTACAAAGACAATGAGAGATCTACAAAGAGAGAGAGATCTACAAAGAGAAGGAGAGATCTACAAATAGAAGGATAGATCTACAAAGAGAAGGAGAGATCTAGAAAGAGAGAGAGATCTAGAAAGAGAAGGAGAGATCTACAAAGAGAAATTTACAAAGAGAGAGAGATCTAGAAAGAGAAGGAGAGATCTACAAAGAGAAGGATAGATCTAGAAAGAGAAGGAGAGATCTACAAAGAGAAGGAGATATTTAGGAGAAAGAGAGATCTAGGAGAAATATAGATCTAGAAAGAGAGAGATCTAGAAAGAGAAGGAGATATCTAGAAAGAGAGATGTAGAAAGAGATATCTAGGAGAAAGATAGATCTAGAAAGAGAAGGGTATATCTAGAAAGAGAGAGAGATCTACAAAGATAAAGAGAGATCTACAAAGAGAAGGAGAGATCTACAAAGAGAAGGAGAGATCTACAAAGAGAAAGAGAGATCTAAAAAGAGAGATATATCTAGAAAGAGAATGAGAGATCTACAAAGAGAAGGAGATATTTAGGAGAAAGAGAGATCTAGGAGAAAGATAGATCTAGAAAGAGAAGGAGAGATCTAGAAAGAAAGATCTAGAAAGAGAAGGAGAGATCTACAAAGAGAGAGATATATCTAGAAAGAGAGAAATCTATGAAGAGATATCTATAAGGAGAAAGATAGATCTAGAAAGAGAAAGAGATATCTAGGAGAAAGAGATCTAGAAAGAGAGAAAGAGAGATTTAGAAAGAGAGACCTAAAAGGAGAAAGAGAGATCTAGAAAGAGATATATTGAAAGAGAAATCTAGAAAGAGAGATCTAGAAAGAGAAAGAGAGATCTAGAAAGAGAAAGAAAGACCTATAAGGAGAAAGAGAGATCTAGAAATAGAGACCTATAAGGAGAGAGAGATCTCTGGTTCACGAGGCGGCTGCAGGAGGCGGGATTAGCGCTCTGTGGGTCACGCATGTGGAACATTACCAGAAGATCCAGATCATTTTATTTTAATTATACACTCTGAACTTTCTTTGTTTCTTGCGCAACTGAGTAACTTCCTGAGGAATGTAGGGGGCGCCGTCTCCTGGAGGTGGAGAGGGAACTTTCCTTTCCTCAGATCCCACTCGGCGTTCTGAGTTTACTTCGATGCTCCTGCCAGATGCCGACCGCTCTGCCGGTGGTAATTGCTGCGTGGTTCACGGGATGAAGGCCTGAATAATTACCCCGACTTGTTCCCCAACATCCACGTCTCTGAGATCCTTTCCTGGGACTCACAGGCAAACACCTCCGAGGTTAGGAACCGCAGCTGAGAGCTCCTGTGGTCCGGGGCGTCCGCCCGGCAACGAGCTGCAGAAGACGTGTTCCGTCAGGCAAATGGACTTCCTCTATTCTTTCTACATTAACACAATCAGACGGATGGGAACGCATTACAGCGTGAACTGTGGCGCGTGTCAGCCGCAGCTTTTATGTGGGTGTTATGATGAGTTATGGGAACACATTACACGAGCGCGGCGCTGCAGCGCCACTCTGTAAAACTGTAAGCAGGTGCGAATGAGGAGCCACAGTGACTCAGTAACGTCAACCTTGAACCGCGTGAAGTATTAACAAAAGAGAGGAACAGTTACAGGTGCTCGACGCTGCATTGCAGAGCATGTGGGAGCAGTTAGCGCCGCGCTAACGTGGCGGGCGGCTCTGATTAGTGGGACGCCACGGGGAGAACAGCCAGCCTATTTGTTCTAGAGCTCAGCGACATGCCGACTGTGCGTGCACTTCCTTCAGGAGGAGGCGCACGCGCTCCATCCGTCCTGCCTTACCTCGCCCTGACCCCGCAGGAGGAGGAACCCGGGGTCAGGCTGCGTGCCAGATGGGGTTCCTCCCCTGGAGCATCACGGCGCGGTTAATCCACAGTTCTCCCCGAGCAGTCAGAAGCCTTTGTGTCACGTTGTTAATGAGTCATCTCTCACCTCACCTGGCCTCACGGCACAGGACCAGGGGTCAGAGGTCAAGCGCTCAGCCTGGAATGCTCTACACTTGTGTGACATCACTTCCTGCCCAGAGGCTCCGGCACCGTCCCCCTCTTTGTGAACGTGGTGCTTTCACAGAATCCCCCGGTGACGTGAACATGTAACACTTCACCGGGAAAACATCCGAAGGAAAGATTCAACCAGCAGAAATGAAAGGAACCGAGTCGGAGCGGAGTCATCAGACAGCTAGGGAACTGTGTTAGCTCTAGAGGCTACACAACACCAGCTAACACCTCCTTCTTCTTCACAGTCAGCAGACGTAGCGTTAGCATTTATGAGCGTCACATGTCGCCCTCTGTGTCAACACGGTGCTGGTGACCCTGAAGCGGAGCACCACGTCCCCCGTTTACACCTGCTCTATGAGGGAAGTGGGACGGTGGACTAGCTTGAAGATAAACTAGCTTAAAGATAAACTAGCTTAAAGATAAAGTAGCTTAAAGATAAACTAGCTTAAAGATAAAGTAGCTTGAAGATAAACTAGCTTGAAGATAAACTAGCTTGAAGATAAACTAGCTTATAGATAAACTAGCTTAAAGATAAAGTAGCTTAAAGGTAAACTAGCTTAAAGATAAAGTAGCTTAAAGGTAAACTAGCTTGAAGATAAACTAGCTTGAAGATAAACTAGCTTAAAGATAAAGTAGCTTAAAGATAAACTAGCTTAAAGATAAAGTAGCTTAAAGGTAAACTAGCTTGAAAATAAACTAGCTTAAAGCTAAACTAGCTTAAAGATAAAGTAGATTGAAGATAAACTAGCTTAAAGATAAAGTAGCTTGAAGATAAAGTAGCTTAAAGATAAACTAGCGTAAAGATAAACTAGCTTGAAGATAAACTAGCTTATAGATAAACTAGCTTAAAGATAAACTAGCTTGAAGATAAACTAGCTTAAAGATAAACTAGCTTAAAGATAAACTAGCTTAAAGATAAACTAGCTTATAGATAAACTTGCGTAAAGTTAAACTACTTTAAAGTTAAAACGCTTCCAAGTCAAACTGTCCAACATTCTTTGAGTTCCGACTACGACACCAAGAAAGATTTAAAATTTTCTTAGCATTTAATAAGTGTTCTTAGCGTGTGTGTGTGTGTGTGTGTGTCAGTGTGTGTTTGTGTGTGTGTTTCATACACACACTCACACACACACACATTACATCCTCCAGGCTCAATCCAACAAGCAGCTGGATTAGTTGTCAAAGGAAATCCACCATATACAAACACGTGTGTGGGTGGGTGTGTGTGTGTGTGTGTGTGTGTGTGTGTGTGTGTGTGTGTGTGTGTGTGTGTGTGTACAGTTATTTTCCTCTCTGTCACAGACCCGAGGTCTTGAGTGGAGTTGAGTGTGAAAGGAGGTAAACCGTGTGTGTGAGTGTGTGTGTGTGTTTGTGTGTGTGTGTGTGTGTGTGTGTGTGTGTGTGTGTGTGTGTGTGTAAGGAGGTAAACCCGCTGCGTCTCTTTCTTCCCGTCCCCGGCTTGAGGTTCAAAGGCCGGCGCTCCTCGTCTTTTATCTCGTCCCACGTTGAAGACGCCGAGGTGAAGAGGCGCTCCTCGGCGCGCTAAGTGTACGCGGTTATTTACGTTGTCGTTGTCGTTGTCGTTGTCGGACAGATTCCTGACATGCTAACGCCTCCGTTCCGTTAGCATGCAGGCGGCGGCCTGTTGATCGTCAGATGGTCGTCCAGCGAGTGCTGAGATCTGAAGGCTTCAGAGAACACGGAGCGTGTGTGTGTGAGTGTGTGTGTGTGTGTGTGTGTGTGTGTGTGTGTTTGTGTGTGTGAGTGTGTTTGTGTGTTTGTGTGTGTGTGAGTGTGTGTGTGAGTGTGTGTGTGTGTGTTTGTGTGTGTGAGTGTGTTTGTGTGTGTATTTGTGTGTGTGTGAGAGTGTGTGTGTGAGTGTGTTTGTGTGTGTGTGTGTGAGTGTGAGTGTGTGTTTGTGTGTGTGTGTGTGTGTGTGTGTGAGTGTGTGTGAGTGTGTGTGAGTGTGTGTGTGTGTGAGTGAGTGTGTGTGTGTGTGCGAGTGTGTTTGTGTGTGTGTGTGTGTGTGTGTGTGCGTCTGGAGTGTGTTCTCAGTGGGTGATGCGGGGTCCTGCAGCTCCATTGTGGTGAGCAGCTTATCATGGGAGCGCTGCAGCCCCTCTCTCCTCTCCTCTCTCCTCTCCCCTCTCTCCTCTCTCCTCTCCTCTCCTCTCCTCCTCTCCTCTCCTCTCCTCTCCTCCTCCCTCCTCTCTCCTCTCTCCTCTCTCCTCTCTCCTCCTCCTCCTCCTCGGGATGAAAGGCGACAGGAGGAAAAAGAGACATCGCTCCGACATGGGGACGTCTTTGTTTCTATTCTCTGCCCCCCGAGTCTCTCCAGGAATCCTAATTTCCACCATTCACCTCAAAGCGGGTTGAAGGGGGGGGGGATTTCCTCAATTGAGACGGCTTGTAACCAGTCTGCAGGGGAGGGGATTTAAAACGCTTTGAGCGACTTCTTGTTCTAAAGGACGTGAACAGAGGATCTGAAGCCAGGGAGTCTCTAAGCGGAGAGTTTGGATAAGAACAGCAACACGACATGAGACCCCCCGACCCCGAGCCTCGGGCCTCATTACGTTGGCTCTCTTATTAGGTTGTTTCCTTTTCTCAGGGGGAGATGTTGGTGTCCAGGTTCAGGGACCGACGTCCATGATGCGGCTGCCTGGCGTTGGAAGGATGGGGGGGGAGGCGGAGGGGAGGGGAGGGGAGGGGGGGTAGTCCATGCCAGTCTCTGGGGAGTGGGAGGTGTTAACTTCTAATGGCTTTCTCTGCCCCGACATCTGCAGCCCGGCGAGAGGAGAGCGAGGCCTTTCTGAAAAATTAATGGAGCCGCATGCATCTCTGGGCGCGGAGACGGCCGGATTAATCATCACATTAAGGGCCGGCTCCGGGGGGGGAACCGTCATTGAAGCTGACAAGGTGCCGCGGTGCCGGTGCCGGCTCCTTTCAGGAATGCATTTTAAAAAGCAGTTTAAAAAGCCGTCAGATGTCGGCATTATCTCGCGTGACCAAATTAGGAGCAAATGAGAAAAGTTTATCTGGCATTTTGGAGTATTGAAAGAGCTTAGGCTTTATGAATTATACAGTGTGTGTGTGGGGGGGGGAGTGTGAGTGTGTGTGTGTGTGTGTGTGTGTGTGTGTGTGCAGGAAAAGTCTGCAGATGTGTTTTCTGTAAGTGTGTGTGTGTGTGGGGGGGGGGAGGCAGTCAATGAGAATTATGGGCAAATCCTTTTTCAGGAAAAAAACAAAAACATAGTTTTCAGATTAAAAGTGTTTTCTTCTTCTGTTCTTCCAGGCTGCACATCACTGTGAGGGTGATTCATGAACCCTCACAGAGAACTGGTTCCTGTTGACCGCCGGGAGCAGCAAGAACACTGTCTGTCGGCCTTAACAGATAATCCTCTATAATTCAGTGATCAGCGTTCTGGTCGTCATTAATAGTCCAGATCATAGAAGTGAAGGTGATGCAAGACACTGTACATGGCAGAATGTGGAAGAATATGCTATAATATGGCAGAATACGACATATTCTGCCCCCCGTCTGGGTGATGCTCAGGTCTTCATGGAGGATGGAGACAACACCTCTGGAGATCAAAAGAAACTGAGGAATGCTCCTCTTTGATCTTCCGAGCCCTCGGTGAGGTCGTGGCGTGGATAGAGATCTCCATTCTCCTCTTTTAACTCGGCGGGTAACGGCCGCGCTGGAGGACCAATCAGAGGGCGGCATCGTCTCCGGCATCGTCTCCGCCCTGGTCCACGCGAGGCGCCGGTCGCCTGCTGCCTCGGCGTGTAATCGCACAGCGCCGAAGCCAAACCCCAGGAATCGGTGGATTCACAGATGCAATCAGGTGGGAGATGTTCCCGATGCCAGGCGTAGCGATTTGATTTAGCTCCTCCCAGGGTGATGGAGGAAAACGATTTGACGGAGAAGACGCGTAAATTGAAAGAATAAATAGGAAAGCGATGGTCTTAATGAGCTTGACGTTGCGCTCCTCTCCCCGAGCCGTCACTCCACTGCTGATGCTCCGATTGCACAGCGCACTTTGTATTTGTTGGCGTATCAGTGGAATTGTGTTTTGTGTCAAGATGAGTGGATTAATCCTCCGAAGGTGTGAACAGACTGAAACTGAATCACTTCCGACATGCGTGTGCGTGTTGCAGCCGGCGTCCTCGGCCGCGCCGCCTGCGGCCGCCGTGCCAAGCGGCTTTCATCCAGCAGGATATTTACCACCTGTAAACGCTTACGCTTACGTGGAACTCTAATTTACCCAAATCCACGTGTGTGATTGTGCTCCTGAGGCCCAAGGCGCCGCGGGCCGGGAACCAGCCTCTTTATTACGGGACTTTTTAGGGATTACGGCGGAAATGTTGAATTCCTTTAGCGTGGAAAGATCCTCCAGGTGCAGGTAGTGGACGAGTGTGTGTGTGTGTGTGTGTGTGTGTGTGTGTGTGTGTGTGTGTATGCATGTGCGTGTGTGTGTGTGTCGACAATATTCTGGAGGAGGTTGAACCCCACAGTCTGGTGGTTTCTGACATGAACGACGCCTTCAGGACATGACAAACTTCACAAAAAAGGGCGTTTTGGGGGGAAGACTTGTCATTACAGCCTGAACCCCCCCGCCCCTCGGCCTCCGCCCGGGGCAATGCATTCTGGGTTGTGTTTGAACACACACACTCTCCAGTGTTCAAAAGACGTTCAGATCCCAGAAGTAGGTCTGGATGGCTTTTGATTTCTTCGCACTCTGCTCACTTAAAACAGAAGGATTCCTTTCTGTCATTAAAGGGGTACTGTCTCTTTAAGAGGAGAGGAAGGCGCTCGATGATCATCTTCACGTCTGGACAGAACAAATCAATCCGAGCTTCAGAGTTCACACATCACACGTCACCTGAGACACCAGGAGCCGCCTCAGTAAGTGGATTATGTGGAACCGAACAACAACGTGGTGTCTGAAGGTGGAGGCCGCTTCACCATTATGAGACTCAACTGCATCTTTAATACCCCCCCCTCCTCCTCCTCCCCCAGCCCCCCCGCCGCGACTCAACGCCACTTAATGGCGCCGCTCATCCCTGCAGAGACGCGTGAAGGGCCAGCAACACGTCCTCCTGGAGGAGAGCGCCGTTTAGAGGTAAAGACGCGACCTGAGGTGGAGGAGACGCCATTATCTCCTCTGCCACGCGACGTAGCTCCATCCTAATTGGCCCTCAGCGTGACGCCTGACGGAGGCTGCTCCACTCAGATGGGATCCGGAGGGTCGCCAATGACCTGTTGCTCTCCCAGAGAGGTGCATGCAGGACTAGGTCCTCCAGGACCACAGGAGTCCTACAGGACCACAGGAGTCCTACAGGACCACAGGACTAGGTCCTCCAGGACCACAGGAGTCCTACAGGACCACAGGACTAGGTCCTCCAGGACCACAGGAGTCCTACAGGACCACAGGAGTCCTACAGGACCACAGGACTAGGTCCTCCAGGACCACAGGAGTCCTACAGGACCACAGGAGTCCTACAGGACCACAGGACTAGGTCCTCCAGGACCACAGGAGTCCTACAGGACCACAGGAGTCCTACAGGACCACAGGACTAGGTCCTCCAGGACCACAGGAGTCCTACAGGACCACAGGACTAGGGTCCTACAGGACCACACCTGGGACTAGGCCCTCCAGGACCACAGGAGTCCTACAGGACCACAGGAGTCCTACAGGACCACAGGACTAGGTCCTACAGGACCAGAGGAGTCCTACAGGACCAGAGGAGTCCTACAGGAGTCCTGTGGACTAGAGGAGAGGGTCTGGAGGAGAGGGTCTAGAGGAGAGGGTCTAGAAGAGAGGGTCTGGAGGAGAGGGTCTAGAGGAGAGGGAGGGAGGAGAGGGTCTAGAGGAGAGGGTCTGGAGGAGAGGGTCTAGAGAGGGAGGAGAGGGTCTAGAGGAGAGGGTCTAGAGGAGAGGGAGGGAGGAGAGGGTCTAGAGGAGAGGGTCTGGAGGAGAGGGTCTAGAGGAGAGGGAGGGAGGAGAGGGTCTAGAGGAGAGGGAGGGAGGAGAGGGTCTAGAGGAGAGGGAGGGAGGGAGGAGAGGGTCTAGAGGAGAGGGAGGGAGGAGAGGGTCTAGAGGAGAGGGAGGGAGGAGAGGGTCTAGAGGAGAGGGAGGGAGGAGAGGGTCTAGAAGAGAGGGTCTGGAGGAGAGGGTCTAGAGGAGAGGGAGGGAGGAGAGGGTCTAGAGGAGAGGGAGGGAGGAGAGGGTCTGGAGGAGGGCTAGAGGAGAGGGAGGAGGAGAGGGTCTAGAGAGGGGAGGGAGGAGAGGGTCTAGAGGAGAGGGAGGGAGGGAGGAGAGGGTCTAGAGGGAGAGGGAGAGGAGAGGGAGGAGGAGAGGGTCTGGAGGAGAGGGAGGAGGAGGAGGGAGGAGAGGGTCTAGAGGAGGAGAGGGTCTAGAGGAGAGGGAGGGAGGAGAGGGTCTAGAGGAGAGGGAGGGGAGGAGAGGGTCTGGTCTAGAGGGAGGGAGGAGAGAGGGTCTGGGAGGAGAGAGGGGAGGGGAGGAGGGAGAGGAGGAGGAGAGGGTCTAGAGGAGAGGGAGGGAGGAGAGGGTCTAGGAGGAGAGGAGGGAGGGAGGAGAGGGTCTAGGGAGGAGAGGAGGGGAGGGGAGGAGAGGGTCTAGAGGAGGAGGGGAGGGAGGAGGAGGGTCTAGAGGAGAGGGAGGGGAGGAGAGGGTCTAGAGGAGAGGGAGGGAGGAGGGGTCTAGAGGAGAGGGGGGAGGAGGGTCTAGAGGAGAGGGAGGGAGGAGAGGGTCTAGAGGAGAGGGAGGGAGGAGAGGGTCTAGAGGAGAGGGAGGGAGGAGAGGGTCTAGAGGAGAGGGAGGGAGGAGAGGGAGGGAGGAGAGGGTCTAGAGGAGAGGGAGGGAGGAGAGGGAGGGAGGCCTCTGAGTGAGCTGTCACGACCAGCAGCCCCTCGCAGGTGTGGGTGATCTTTCATCCTCCCAGCCATCCTCCTCTTCCTCCTCCTCCCCCTCCTCCTCTTCCTCTTCCTCTCCCTCCTCCTCCTCCTATCTCTGGCCTCCATCAAAAGTGAACGTGCTGCCCCAGGTTCAGATTAACTCCACGCTGACAGACCAAAGGCCTCTCTCCTCCTCCTCCACCTCCACTCCCACATCTCCTACAGGTTAAATTAGGGCGAGTTTAGCCACTAAACACGCCCAGATCGCCACTGATTGCCATTGGCTCATTGTGACCCCCCCCCCCCACCTCCACCACCTCCTCCTCCTCCTCCTACTCCCCTTTTGCTTATCTCTGCCTTTGGCCAAAAGATCCAAAACTACCCCCCCCCCCCCACACACACACACACACACACACTCACACAGTCCTCCGGTGTCCAGAGGAGATGTGTAACTACCTTCGTTGCGTGGAGGGGAATGGATGATGTCTCTGTTTGCTTTGGGAGACGTGAAGTTAATGTTTCCTTGACTCTGAGGAGGAGGAGGAGGAGGAGGAGGAGGAGGCCGTAGGAGCTCCAGCTGACGGCCGAGTGTCCAGGAGAGCTCGGAGGCGGTAATGTGTCTCCTGATGTGGAAACTGATTTATTTTTTAAGTACTGCTCTCAGAGCAATTATGATCTGCTGCTCTGAGGCCGGGGGAGACCTGTCATCTGTCTCTGTTGTCAGTTTCCTGTTTTCCTGAGCAACTCCCCTGACCCTGAAGGGCACTTTCCCTTTCCTCATTCTGCATCAAGGAGGAGGGAGGAGGGAGGGGGGAGAAGGGAGGAGGGAGGCCTGTGGGTGGAGGAGGAGGAGGCCTGTGGGGGGGAGGAGGAGGCCTGTGGGGGGGGGGGCCTGTGGGTGGGTGGGGGGAGGCCTATGGGTGGGGGTTGGTCTAACTCCACCTGACCCGTGGCTCAGGTCACCGGCTCTGTCCAAACATGGAGGCGTGTTGTTCTAACGCTGTGGAGAGGAGACATCGTGAGGCCGCAGGAGGCCGGGCTGGCTCTCTTCCTCCTCCTCCTCCTCCTCCTCCTCCTCCTCCTCCTCCTCCTCCTCCACTCAAGAACTCCTCTCTTTACCAGCTGCATTCTTTATTTAAATGTCTTCTTTTCAAACAAAGTCTGCACAACAGTTTCCCTCCAACCTGCTCTCACACACCTCCTCCTGTGTGTGTGTGAGTGTGTGTGAGAGTGTGAGTGAGTCTGTGTGTGAGTGTGTGTGAGTGCGTGTGTGTGAGAGTGTGAGTGAGAGTGTGTGTGAGTGTGTGTGTGTGTGTGAGTGCGTGTGTGTGAGAGTGTGTGTGAGAGTGTGAGTGAGTGTGAGAGTGTGTGTGAGTGTGTGTGTGTGTGTGAGAGTGTGTGTGTGAGTGTGAGTGTGTGTGTGTGTGTGTGTGTGTGTGTGTGTGTGTGTGTGTGTGAGTGTGTGTGTGTGTGTGTGTGAGTGTGTGAGAGTGTATGTGTGTGTGTGTGTGTGTGTGAGTGTGTGAGTGTGTGAGTGTGTGTGTGTGTGTGTGTGTGAGTGTGTGAGTGTGTGTGTGTGTGTGTGTGTGTGTGTGTGTGTGTGTGTGTGTGTGTGTGTGTGTGTGTGTGTGTGTGTGTGTGTGTGTATGTGTGTGTGTGTGTGAGTGTGTGTGTATGTGTGTGAGTGTGTGTGTGTGTGAGTGTGTGTGTATCTCTGATCTGAGGAATGTCCGTCCTCCCGATGTGTCGCCGTGTTTCCTGAGGAGCGCCTCGTGTCTTTGAAGTCGAGCGACTCGTTACGGCGAGCGCCAGATGCAGCGCCGCTCTGAGGCGAGCCGTCTTCTGGATTGATGTCTTTACGACGCCCCGAGGACCCCCCCCCCCCCCCGGTGTGAGACGTCGTGCTGCCCAACACCCGAGAGGAAGGAATGTCGTGATCTAGCGTTCCACCGGCGGCCATGACGGTCCGTACCGGCCTCACGGGCTTCATTACCGCCGCCATGTGCATGAGCAGCGTGTCCTCTCCGGGGTGATGCTGTGTGTGTGTGTGTGTGTGTGTGTGTGTGTGTGTGTGTGTGTGTGTGTGTGTGTGTGTGTGTGTGTGTGTGTGTGTGTGTGAGCGAGCGTAATGAGGTCAACACCTCCACGTGGAGTGAGGCTTCAGCCACGCTGCTGATTGCTGTGTTGATGGTGATGATGATGAAGATGGTGATGAAGAGGAGGAGGCCGCGTGGTCCCAGAGGTTCAGGGGAGCTACAGCTCAACAGGTGGACCCCCCCCCCCCCATAGCTGAGGCTGATAAGAGCTCCAGATTCCAGTCCTGTGATCATGTGACGTAGCGGCACAACATGCATGTTCCTCCTGAGACCCCCCCCCCCCCCCCCCATGTGTTGCTCAACCCTGTTTTTACGGCGTTATGAAACCGCCTTATCTGAGGCTCGGGGGATTTATTAGTGCAAAGAGAAAGATAATTGCTCTTCATCGGCCACTGGGGGCTGATTTACAACCACTAATATTTAGGATTCCTCGAGACGCTCAGCCTCTTTTTTCAGGTTTTTATCTCCAGCTCTGCCTGCAGCGCGGGGGGGGGGGGGGGGGGGGGAGGGGGGGGGCTCCTCGCTCTGAGGCTAATGTGAGAGGAAGGGGCCCTCGTGAGAAGAGCAGGTCCACGTCGGCCCGACAGACACCTGCTAGACCTGTGAGGAGGCTCAGCGCTCTGCAGGTCTACAGGTCTACAGGTCTACTGGGCCTCAGGTCTGCAGGTCTACAGGTCTACAGGTCTGCAGGTCTGCAGGTCTACAGGTCTACAGGTCTACAGGTCTACAGGTCTGCAGGTATGCAGGTCTACAGGTCTACAGGTCTACAGGTCTGCAGGTATGCAGGTCTACAGGTCTACAGGTCTACAGGTCTGCAGGTCTGCAGGTCTACAGGTCTACAGGTCTACAGGTCTACAGGTCTACTGGGCCTCAGGTCTGCAGGTCTACAGGTCTACAGGTCTACTGGGCCTCAGGTCTGCAGGTCTACAGGTCTGCAGGTCTGCAGGTCTACAGGTCTACAGGTCTACAGGTCTACAGGTCTGCAGGTATGCAGGTCTACAGGTCCACAGGTCTGCAGGTCTACAGGTCTACAGGTCTACTGGGCCTCAGGTATGCAGGTCTACAGGTCCTCAGGTCTACAGGTCTACAGGTCTACAGGTCCACAGGTCTACAGGTCTACAGGTCATCAGGTCTACAGGTCTACAGGTCTACAGGTCCTCAGGTCTACAGGTCCTCAGGTCTACAGGTCTACAGGTCTACAGGTCCATCAGAACCACATCCGAGGCTGAATGGGTTTTCCCTCCCGGAGGCCTCCTGAAGCCGGCCCGCCCCCAGAGGTCAGGGCGAGGTCGCGGGTCTCACCTGGAGCAGGTAGACAGGAAGTGAAGACTGGTGGCCGTCTGCTGAGCCTCCAGCTGGCCGCAGGTCAAGGGGTCAGCGCCCAGGTGCTGCGGAGCCCCGCCCCCAACAAGAGGCTCCTCCCACCTGTCAAGCTGCTGCTTCATGATAGAATCTGAACTCCTTGTATAATATATATATATAATTAATACTGCAAATACAAACAAAAGGTAAAGAAGATTAAAATGTGTTTTCAATGTGTCCAGAAGAAGGACATATTAATGTGAACGCCCATATTAATGTGATTTAATTTCTCTTAATTCCTGAAGACGTGTCATTCTGAACTTCTCCGTCCCTCAGACTCTTCGTCCCTCAGACTCTCCGTCCCTCAGACTCTTCGTCCCTCAGACTCTCCGTCCCTCAGACTCTTCGTCGCTCTAATCTCTCCTCCAGAGCTCAATCTGTGACGGGATAATCTGAGATAAACGAGTTAATTGAGGCCAGGTGAACTTCGTTATCAGCGGCGCAGTCGACCAATCTGGAGTAAACGTGATAATTAGAACGGAGATGTCTGCCGAGTCCCGGAGCCTTCTCCTCCAATCAGATCGGGTTCCTCGCCACGTCAGGCGTGCGATGAAGAGGCAACGCCGCCGCGTACGGACACATCTGGAAGCAATGAGCCTGAACGCATCGCTCAGGCCGTCTGCCGGGTTCACATCTGAAAGGACATCTAACATTCAACATGTTATTAACCAGCAGAGGAGGGGGAGAGGAGGAGGAGGAGGATAAAGGACCCTCCTCTTCCTCGGTGAGGGGTGGCGGTCTCTCCGGCCTCTGACCACATTAACACCCTGAGAGACGCTTATAATTACTCCTCACAGAATCTCCTAATTACAAACTTCATTAGCCTGCAGGACTTTGTTTTCCACCAGAGGGGGGGGGGGGGGGTCTCCCTCCTCTTTCCCTCCTCTCTCCTTCCAGAGGAGGCGCAGGCCTTGGTCGGGGGGGTAATTAGCTCCACGGTGAGTCAGACACCTCTAACGAGCCTCTGGTGGACCGGCTCCACGGGAGGAGGCTCTGATTGGCCGGGTGCTCGGCTCAAGGCGCCGGATCACCTGCAGCGCGTCCACACGGCGGCCATCACCGAGGAGGGGGGGGGGGGGGGGGGTTAGGTGGTCGTCGGGTCGTCAGGTCGCCTGTCAGGCAGCGCTGTGGGATTAATGCACAGAGTTCATCTCCTGGAGGCGTAAAGTCTCCACAACAAGTTATGGTGTTGTTAGGTAGAAACTCTGGTCTCCTCGTGAGACAATCAGTAAACGGAGGAGGAGGAGGAGGAGGAGGAGGAACAACAACAACATGAGAGTCAATGATTGTCCAGGTAACTGATGGAGGTGTGACGGTGTTCACTGGCCCATAAGATGTCACCAGCTGAATTTACACAATCATTTACACCGCCTGTCCGGAGCCGTGCTCCACCTGCAGAGCTCCACCTGCAGAGCTCCACCTGCAGGGCTCCACCTGCAGGGCGTCTCCGTGAGACATGAGTCCTGTGTCTCGGTGTCTCAGCCGGTCGATGATCATAATCTGTGTTCCGCCGTCTTTGGATTCTGTGTTCCTCGTTTCCGGAACATTCCATGTGAATAAGCGTCCCGACGCCTCATTTCACGGTGTTGTGATGGGATTGTCGTCTCATTGTGTCGTCCCTGCTCCGTGTGAACTATCATTATATCAGATCTCCATCACATTGATCCATAATGCACCTTAAAATAAGACATCTGCAAGATATAAATATGTATTATAGAGTTGCTTTAGTGAATTATCAAGAAGATCTTCTTGATTTAGTATACATGTTGGTATAATTCACTAAATCAGCTCTATAATACATATTTATATATATATATATATTTTTTTTTTTTTTATATATATATATATATATAAATATATTATCATTGCATCATTTAAACCATAGGCAATGTGTTATAAATCATGTGTATAATGATCTTAATGTCGTCGCTACAAAGTAGTTCTGGGTTTATTCTAGTTTCATATTTCTCTGAGTCAACACTCATCCATCAGAAATCCCTCCATGGAAATCCCAAAGATCTAAAAAATAATTAAAATGTGTCTCGTACTCAGAGGACTCAGAAGGCTCCGCCTCAGGACTCAGGACTCAGGACTCAGGATTCAGGATTCAGGATTCAGGACTCAGGACTCAGGACTCAGGATTCAGGACTCAGGATTCAGGATTCAGGATTCAGGACTCTGGACTCTGGACTCTGGAGGCCACAGAAACCTGACGCCTCGTGTTTGGGGGTCTCGGCCTCCCCGCTCCAAGAGGGGAGACTCAGCGCCGCTGGGGGGTGAACAGGTGAACAGGTGCCGACGGCTCACCTGTCTCAGCAGCTCTATCGGCCTCTAACCGGGTCCGCATGCGGAGCTGCAGTCACGTGATCCCCACACACAACATGGCCGCCTGCGTGACCTCTGACCCGTCACAGCTCCGCTGGGCCCTGCGAGGTATTTAGTGCTGTTTGTTTTATCTGGGAGGGAAGGAGCTGAGCCTGGAGGTATTTGATCAGGTGTACAGTCGACATGTGTTACGCATTACAGCGCCGCGCACATACAGGCCCAATGTTCGGGACTTCAGAGGAGGAGGAGAAGGTGGAGGAGGGGTCGGGGGGGTCAACAACTGCTCTCTTCAGAGCTGGTGCATGTGTGGGAAGCACTTATATGCAAATGAGGCTGCATCGCATTACAGCCCAAATTCCCCCGTCATTAAAGAAAATAAGCGTAGAGGAATCTTTGGGCGCGCAGGTCACAGGAACCCGACCAGGGAAATGTTGACGGCCGGGTGGAGATAATAAGAGGAAAAAGAACAGCTGACGGAGGAACTCCACGAGGCTGCGGAGCGCAGGCCGGGGCAGCAGATGGAGGAGCTGACGGAGAAGGAAGACTCTCTGAAGGTGGAGGAAGAGTTTCAGCTCACGTGAATATTTAATGATGAAATGTCCATTTATCCAAATGATATGTGTGTGTGACATCACAGCGAGGCCTCTGTGTGCGTGTGTGTGTATCTATGTGTGTGTGACACCACAGCGAGGCCTCTGTGTGCGTCTGTGTGTGTGTGTGTGTATCTATGTGTGTGTGACATCACAGCGAGGCCTCTGTGTGCGTCTGTGTGTGTGTGTGTGTGTGTGTGTGTCTGTGGGTCTGTGTGTGTGTGTCTATGTGTGTGTGACATCGCACCGAGGCCTCTGTGTGCGTCTGTGTGTGTGTGTGTGTGTGTGTTTACACACTGTGACCCTGCTCTGAATTCATTAAGTGTGATGGAGGATTTTCTTTTAGAAAAAAAAATTAAATAAAAGACACTTGGCTAAATAAATATTATTTAAATGTGACTTGACATTTTATTATTTTCATGTGATGCCTTAATTTTATTTTATTTTACACGCCACTTGAAGTCTATTGTTTCACCACATTAAGCTCAGAGTTTAGGCTTTCACGATCACGATGTGTGTCATTGAACGCAGCCGGCGGGGAAATGCTGCGTTCAAGATCCCGCGTGAGTGTTTTTATAAAACGCGTCATCTCGTTCAAAGATCTAAATTATAAATAATAGCGCATCCGTAACAATAAAAACAAATTGACATATAGAATTACGTTCGCGCATGCGCATTAGCGCGGACGCCAGTGCGGTCAGTGAAGTGTTAATAAATCCGTAAACGCTGCTCCCGATGGGGAATTGGAAGGGAAAATTGCTGCGTTTGGAAAACATAATCACCCGAGCACATCGCCCCGCCCCCTTTATTAATAATAAAGACAGAAACTCCATCCGAGGTCCCGGTGTTTAATTTATTATGACGTAAGCCATTTGAGGCTGATTGTGGAGTAATTGCTCATTAGTCGTGTATATTTGTGGCTCCACGTCGAGGCCGCGGCTCTCCTTTCAGGATCCGTTTCAGAGGCAATTTGAGGACCGGGACGGATCAGGTTTGACCCGCGAGTCTTAGTGACAGGCCGGGCTACAGGTGCCCCCCCACACACACACACACACACACACACACACACACACACACCAGCAGTTCATTGTATCATTTTCCCTGATGCTCTTTGCTCTTCGCAATAAAAATTAAAGATGAGAACATGTTGACAAACTCTCCTCCCATGTGAGCTCCATCAATGATTGACCGCCTCCACCTCTCCGCCTCCATTAGTGGTGTCAACGGACGTAATTAAACCTCCTAATTGCAGATTAGAGGCTTTGGGTCAACGGGGTCACGTGATAGCAGCCGCGCCTCGCTGCAGCGGCGGATCCTCCTTCACGTCCAACTCGAAACGTTTCGCTCGAGCTGTTTAGCTCCAAAAGGACCAGAACGAGCTCGTGGTAATACCTGAGTAATAACCCAACACTCCGGGATGATGCGTGGAGAGTCCCGGAGGCTCCAGATCAGATCAGCGGGGCACGGAAGGTCCCGACGCAGCTCGAGCGCGCGGGGAGGATCTGATGCGCGAGGCCTTCGCGTCCTAACAGCCTTCATCCTTGTATTAGAGCGCGGAGTGATTCATACACGCAGGAAAAGGTTCTTCTAAATATTAACCTGTAAATGTGTTTTATTTTATTTTGTGCATTTTGGATTATTTGGATTATTTAGAGCGAGCTTCAAAGTCATTTATAAAATACCCACTGCGGCTCAATTTATTTTGCTCATTTTAATATTTAGCAGGGAGAATTAAGAATTAAATTTATGGTTTTATAATATTTGGGTAACATTGGGGTTTTGAATAATATTTGCTCAACCTGATAAATTATTTTTTGCGCGTCCTCAAATAAACGGTGTTTTACAGCAGCGAGCTCTGGAATAAAAAGAGGAACACAACGCAGATACTTCCAGATTAACACAAAGTAATCTTGCCGGCCATGCGGCGCTAATGAAGCCGCTCTCCGGTGGGTCCACGCGGGCGCGCGGGAGGGGGGGGGGACGAATTTGTTTGCGGCGGATCAAGGCTCACCGCCTCCACTGCACTTTCTTTATCTTAATTCCAACTTGAAAAGATATAATTATCTAGTTTGAACAGGACTGCTATCCAATCCTTGTGTGGAGGCCGCGGAGGGGAGCTCGAGTGGATCGCGCTCTGAGCCGCGCGGTGTTGGCCGAGATAGGAGTAATGAAGTTGTGGAGTCCGGAGATACAAAGGGCATTAACCTCATTAGCATGAAACCTTTTCTTCTAACTATGGTGGGACCCTTTCAGGCCTCTAATCCGCCCGATTCAAAGCGCGGCTTGTAATAAAGCTTTTAGGTTTTTTTCTTCTCAAAGCTAATGGTATTCTCTAAAGATTTTTATTGCAGTTATAAGATTAAGAATTCCCTCTATGTCCCCCCCCTCCCCAAAACAACCCCACAAAAACAGCTCGTTTTAGTTTAAAAAACAATTAAACAATTACATCCCGGCAGGAAAAAAATATATTAATATAACAATCGAGGTTGTTCTCGTTTAGTATTTACAATAAAATAAAAAAAATTGTAATCCAGTTTAAATGTGTCCGATTTCTTTTGGTAAGTGGCTGCATTGTTTCCCCTGCTTTAAATACCGCGCGCGCGCGTGTGTGCGTGTGTGTGTGAGTGTGTGTGTGTGTGTAGGTCCTAATGTTCCGTCCATGCAGCCCACGAGACAAGCTCTGCACAAAGATCCCATTTTGCGCCACATTGCATCCTTATCGCGGCGCGAGCTCGTCAGATTGTGCTAAATTATGTCGGACCGAGGCCCCTTGGATCCCGGATTAAGAGATTAAAGGGGGCCACTGGGCCCCGAGCCCCTCTCCCCTCGTATTACCCCGCATGATAATTGCCCAAACTGATTTGCACTTTCACAAAAGCTCGCAGGACTCTTTGTCGCCGCTCCCGAGCCGCGCGACGCGGCCTGCGCCTCACCGGGAGCGCGCACCGCCGCGCAGGACGACGTGTGCGCGTTACGTGCTGCGGGAGTTTTAGTTTCTTCTTCGTGGAGAAGAAGTCCGAACGCCACATCACCACCACCTCGTGCACGCGCACGCGATTCCGTTTGACGGCCCTCAGAAAACATCAATATAATTACTCTCCGTTCTCTGGATAATCAAGTCTACAGAGGTTACTGCGCGCGACATATTGATAAAACTTTATTGACAAAATATTGACAATTACATACTTCTTGGAAGTATACTTTGTGTTAAAATTGTAGCAAACTTAACACAAACACAAACAGTATGTACATTTTGTAAAAGTGTAGAACATTAATCTCTGTACATGGAATCATCAGTGCTTCAGTTTCTCTTGGACTCCCTTCTGCTGGAGGGGAGTCCGGCAGCGACGCGTGTAAAGCTCTGGGTCAGAGGCCCGGTCCCGGTTCCGGTCCGTCCGGCTCCGGTTCACTTTTTAAAGTTCTTTTTTTTTTTAATTGAAATTCAATTATTGTACTTTTCTTTCCAAAAGAAGAAAAAAAAGCAGCACGATGTCGCAGCAGCGCCACTTCACATGTTTCACATGTCACTGTTCACATGTTTCATATGTTCATGTTTCATATGTTCATATGTTCATATGTTTCATATGTTCATATGTTTCATATATTTCATGTGTCATATGTTTATGTTTCATATGTTCATGTTTCATATGTTCATATGTTTCATATATTTCATGTTTCATATGTTCATGTTTCATATGTTCATGTTTCAAATGTTCATATGCTCATATGTTCATATGTTTCATAAGTTTCATATGTTTCATATGTTCATATGTTCATATGTTCATATGTTTCATATATTTCATGTTTCATACGTTTCACATGTTCAGTTGTTCCATGTTGCATATGTTCATATATGTTCACATGTCCATATGTTACATATGTTCACATGTCCATATGTTTAATATGTTTCATATGTTCACATGTTTCATATATTCACGTGTTCATATGTTTCATATGTTCACATGTTCATTTGTTTCATATGTTCATATGTTTCATATGTTTCATATGTTTCACAATCACTGAACACGAGAGTCATTCATAGAGTAAAGACGGAACACTTTAAGAAGCACCACGTCGGAAAATAGAAGACCAACTAAATGTTTTTCTTTTCTTGGTTTGTGAAACTTGTCAAATGAAAATTAAAACAACTACCAAAAAGAAGATACACCATGCGATTCAAGTTTTACAAAAGTGTTTTGGTTTCTTGAGTGGAGAAAAAGAAGAAACTTCCAAGTGCAAAACGTCCAAAAGGAATTGGAGAAAAAAATGAGGCGGTGAGAGAACCAGAGAGACGGGTCCAGGTCTGAGGGTCCAGGTCTGAGGGTCCAGGTCTGAGGGTCCAGGTCTGAGGGTCCAGGTGGACTTATAAGGGTCCAGGTCTGAGGGGCCAGGTGGACTCAAACACGCCGGGTCTTTCGGAGTGACAGACCCGCTGACAGGAGGCCACCAGGCGGGTTTCTCTCACCCTCAGCTGCCGATCTCCGGACGTGTGAAATGTGACGTGGGCGTTGCGCTCCTCACGGTCTCTACTTCCGGTCTCCATGTCCTCCTTCACGCGGACGCTGATAGTCTTTACTTCTTTCTTTCGTTCTGTATCTCTTAATTTTTAATCGTCCGAGGTGACATCGATTTCCTCCGGGCTGCCCTGCTTGGTCGCCATCCTCCACCGGTTGATGTGATGCGAGCCCTTCTTCTTCTGCTGGGACTCCGAGCCCTCCTCCTCCAGCTTCTGGCGCTTGAACTTCGTCCTCCGGTTCTGAAACCACACTTTTACCTGGAAAAAAGAGAAAGGTTTAAAAATCAACAAACAACAACAACGACAACCTGGCCACCTGGTGTCACCGAATAAACCGATTGGCACAGTGCGTAAAGCCACGCGCGTAAAAGGACGCGCGGTGTTTGGAGTGAGAAGCTGAACTGTGACCTGCAGCCGCTGAGCAAACAAACAGCAATTATATTCATACGGTCTGAATCCCGCATTTAAATATCCTCCGCGTGGTGTTCCATATGCATTCAGCGCGCACGCGCACACACACGCACACACACACACACACACACGCACACACAACCACAAATCACGATGAGAAGATTAAATAGTGTGTTTTTACATTTTCTATTTCAGCTCTCACACATCTGAGGCCACTTTATTTCTCGTGACGCCTCCAGACGTTCAGAGGAGGAAACGAGGCTCGTTCTTTTATTTTAACTCATTTCACACACACACACACACACACACACACACACACACACACACACACACACACACACACACACACACACACACTCCTCTGAATGCACGTGATGAAAAAGTTTAATCGATGATAACTCCTCTTCGTCACCACGGAGCGTTTCAGCTCTCCTCTCCTTCTCTCCTCTCCTTCTCTCCTCTCCTTCTCTCCTTCCCTCCTCTCCCCTCAGCCGGCCGCAAGAGACGCGCGCGGACAAAAGGCTCGCGAGGCATCTTACATATGGCAGCTCTCTCTCTCTCTCTCTTTCTCTTTGTGTCGCCTATCCCATAATATGGCTAACTGGTTAATGTGCCCTCCATTTTGAAAGGAAACATTCTCCCCTCAAAACAAAGCCCCCCCCGCCTCCCCTCCTCCTCCGCAGTGACAGGTCGGGTCGGCTCTTATTGAAAGTTAGAACTTTCACTTCTTTGTCACACTCATGTCTGCAAAGGCCTGGCGCTTCTTTTATTTTGTAGGATCCATGAGAGCCATGTTTAAGAGTGACTGTATTTACATAAAGTCCTCAATGTGAGCGACGTGTTTATTTATAAGAACCGTCAGAGGCCCGTGAGCTCGGAGCGGGACGCGGTTCTAGACAAAGTGTACCGGACCGGAGGAGAACCGCACGCGCCGGCCTCGCGCTGCAGGCGACCGAGAGAGAGCTTCTTACCTGAGTTTCCGTGAGGCTAAGGCTGTGCGCGAGCTGCTTCCGCTCCGCTCCCACCACGTAGTGGTTCTTCTCGAACGCGTGCTCCAGCCGCAGCAGCTGCGACGGGGAGAACGCGGTCCGGATTCTTTTGGGCTTCCTGGCCAGCGCGTTGTGCAGCAGGAAGCTCTCCGGGCTGGCCTCGTTGCCTGTGAGGGGCAGAGCGCGAGGGTCCGTCAGGAGGGCTTTGTGTCACTGTTACTGTCTTTATTATGTTCATGTTTTATTACACGGTAACGTCTCCAGCGCAGCCGGCGGGCCCGCGCGCGGAGGGGACACCGGGGGCCGCCCGCGCCTCCAGCCGGGTGGGCACGTCGATCACTGGGTCATTTGGGGAGCGCGTATGTATTTTAAGTGCTTATTGTCGACTTCCTCCAGCTGTGAGGCCAGCGCGCGAGGAGGGAAGCGGCTCCGACGTTTAATCCCGGCCTAATTAAATTAGCTCCAAAACCGCCTTTGTAAACAAAAGGTAAAATTAAATCGCATGAAGATTTAAAAAT
>CM070100.1:22248986-22336486 GCA_036178185.1 Liparis tanakae | reverse complement strand
AGGACGCTGAACACCCTGGTTACTATAATTATTATGAGTTATGTCCTAATACACCAGCATGTTAAATATCTAAAAATAGGCTGTTGGTGATGCAGTGAAAGATGGAGCAGGTACATTGGTTCAGTTTATTTAATTGTAGTTTTTTATTGTTAAATGGAAGGTAATACCACTCCTAACCACTGGGCGCAGTCATGTGTTCATTGATAGTTTGCATGAGTCACTGCACATGGTTCAAATCAGCTGGAAATCAAATAAAAGATTAATGGAAAACAACCCAAAGCTACAAAGTCTACAAGATGTCACAGGAAGAGTCCACCGCCTGGAGGTCACCACCGCCTGGAGGTCACCACCGCCTGGAGGTCACCCTCGCAAGGCCGAGGGGCTGCTCAGCGCCGCACGGTGGTCCAGCCGTCGTCGTCCGTCTCGTTCTTGATGCGACGGGCGTTTTCTTTGTCGGCCTCGGTCTCGCGGTCTCGCGGTGGCTCCTCCTTCTTCTCCTCGCCGCCACGACGCCAAGAACCTCCTGAGGAGACCGGGACGCTCGTTAGAAAACACACCGGTCACAAGTGCAGCGCGAGTTCAGGAGCGCGAGCGTCCTGAAGTCTTTAAGACGCTCGCTTTAGCAGGAATGAAGGCAAACAGCGCCCCCTGCTGGCTGAACACAAGCCCTACACACCAAATAGAGTTCACACCGACTTCAACGGGTCAGAGCCTCAGGGTCACGAACCCCGGAGCCGATGACCTCTAGAGTCTGGGTTTGGTCCCGCAGTAAATGAGTGACGCAACACGCCACGACCACGAGAGCTCCGACAGGGATTGAAACGTGTTTTAGGGGAACCGTTATAACTTAAACCTGCTCACCATCCTCTTGCTCTTTGGGCGCCGCTCTGACTTCACGGTCCTCCCGGCGTGGCTCCGCCTCCCTTCGCACCTCCGGCTCTCGACGCACCTCCGGCTCCTTGCGTGGCTCCGGCTCTCGGCGCAGCTCTATCTCTCGCCGTGGCTCCGCCTCCCGGCGCAGCTCTATCTCTCGCCGTGGCTCCGCCTCCCGGCGCTCGCTGCGACCTTCATCGCGGTCGGCGTCCTCTTTGCGAGAGTCTCTCCAGCAGCTCCCGCCCTCCTCGGCGCCGGCTCTCCTCCAGGTGTTCTCCTCTCTGTGGAGAATCAACCGTCAGCACAGCCGCCGCAGACGAGGCCCTGGTGATGATGTCGTGGTCCTCCGGGGTCACCTGACTGGGCGGCTGGTCTTCTCCTCCACCTTCACCTCCTCCTTCTCCTCGGGGGCGTCGTCACGGGGAGGACCCCAGCTGTCCTCACGGGCCTTCTCTCGCTCACGCCACCCGCCGACGGCTGGAACACGAGACAAGAGACAAGGATCATGACTCGTGACCCTTGACCCGGCTGACGTCTCCCGAGGCGTCTCGATGAGTAGGACTCCTCCTCCTCCTCCTCCTCCTCCTCCTCCTCCTCCTCCTCCTCTCACCTGGGCGGCTCACAGGTTTCCAGGCCTTCTCGTCGCCGAGGTCGGCTCCTCGCCGCGGCCCGTCGTCCCTCCTGCCGCCCCTCTCCTCGTCGGCTCCTCTCCGGGGGCCCCAGGAGTCGTCGTCGGCGCCCCCGCGCCGGGCGCCCCTGGAGTCGTCGGCTCCTCTCCGCGGCGCCCTGTCGTCGTCGAAGCCGCGCCTGAAGCCGCGGTCCTCGTCGAAGCCTCTGCGCGGCCCGCGTCTCGTCCATCCTCGGCGCGCCCGCGTCTCTCAGCCCGCGGGTCATGGTCGTCTCCGCCCCGGCTGAGGCCCTCTCGCCGGGCGGAGCCCTCCTTGTCGTCCTCGCGGCCGTCTGGTCTCCAGTCCCTGGAGAGAGCGCGTTAGCGGCGGCCGCGCGTGGCGTCATGAAGACAAAACGGTTCAGCTGCAACACCTACCGGTCAGGCACCGGGCGGCGCCGCTCCGAGTCGCCGTCCGTACGCTTCCTCCACCCTCCCTCCTCCTTCTCGCCCTCCTTCTCGGTCTCCTTATCAGCCCAATCCTGCAGAACAAAATCAATCAGGACCCACGAGACCCTCAGAGGTCAGACCTGATGACCTCAGAGACCTGATGACCTCAGAGACTAACTGCAGTACCGTGGTCTTCTCCTCAGGGGGCGCTCTCTTCTCGTCGTCGCGGCGGCGCTCTCGCTCCTCGATCTCCTGCTGGCGAGCGCGCTGCTTCCTCTCCTGCTCCTCCAGCTTACGCAGACGCTCCTGGTACTCGCGGTCCTCCTCCTCCCGCTGCTCGTTCTCCACGCGTTCACGATCCTCTCGCTCTGCGACCCGAGAGGAAGACGAGTTCAGACAGACGGCTTTGAACGCATCCCGTCCACCAGGTCCTAGTAGCGTCCCTCGGGGCGTCCCTCGGGGCGTCCCTCGGGGCGTCCCTCGGGGCGTCCCTCGGGGCGTCCCCGCGCACACGGACCACTTTGCTCACCTTTCTTGAGCGACTCCTCGTGGATGCGCTGGGCGTCCTCCTCCTTCTGGCGGTAGAAGTTGTTCTTCCGGTCCTCTTTGCGCTGCTTCTTCCTCTCCTCCAGGCGCTTCTTCCTCTCCTCCACCATGCGCTCCTCGAACGTATTCAATTTTTCCTTAAAAAGACAGAACGGTGAATTTGAAGTCAGTGTTCCTGCTGTAGAGACATCAGAAGTTCATCTGCGTCACGATCCTGACGAGCTGTCGGTGTATGAACCTCGAGGGTCTCGTGTTGCAGCGCTTCTTGAATTCACCTTTAAAACACGTGTCGGACACGTGTTTATGTGTTTCACATGCAGAACAACCTGAGCTCTATGTAAGAAGCACCGTCTCCAGGGTAATGAGATCAGTTGCCAGGTGGGCCCAGGTGGACCCAGGTGGACCCAGGTGGACCCAGGTGGACCCAGGTGGACCCAGGTGGACCCAGGTGGGCCCAGGTGGGCCCAGGTGGACCCAGGTGGACCCCCCTGCATGTCTAGGCTCCTGGCTGCGCCCCTCACCTCGTAGATGCAGCTGCGCGCGGCGGTGATGGTGGACAGGAAGCTTTCCTTGTCCTCCATCATCCTGGACATGCGCTTCTTGTGCTCCAGGGCCTTCTCCCGCTCCACCTTCATGTTGCTGATCTATAGGAGGAGCACACTGGAGGTGAGACCTCCGTCGGGGGCATTGAGCGTGTGACCAGGAGGTGCTCAGGTACCCTGTCCTCCTCCTGCAGCTCCCACAGCTCCATGTCCTTGATGCGCTGCTCCTCGTACGCCTTCTTGATGAGCGGGATCTCCTCCAGGCGCTTGGCCCTCTCGAAGTAGTCGATCTGGAGAGAGAGACGGATGAGTATCCACTCCTCACCCGGAGCCCGGCGCTCCCCCGAGGTTCTCCTTACCTTCTTCTCCTGGTTCTTCAGGCGCTCCTGCAGCTCCTTCTTCTCCTTCTCCAGCTGCTCCACCTGCTTGGCCATGATGAAGTCGGGATCCAGCTCCTCCAGGTGCTGTGAGACAAGATGGTCAGGTCCCCGTTGCCTTCGCCCCGGTACCCGCGGCCGAGGAGGAGCGTTACCTCGATGTCGATGTCCTTGAAGGCCTTGGCCCCCAGCTCCGTCTTCTTGATCTGCTCCAGACGCTCGCGGACCGTCTTCTTCTTGATCAGCTCGTGCTCCTGCATGATGCGCTCCTTCTCGCGCTCTTTGGCCTCCTGGCGCAGACGCTCCTCCTCGGCTTTGCGGACCTTCTGCTGCTCGGCCTCGCGCTGCTCCAGCTCCTCCTTCTCGCGCTGGATGTTCAGGCTCTCCAGGCGCTCCTTGCGCTCCTCGATGGTCTGCCGGCGGGCCAGGATACGCTGGTGGTCCTTACGGGCGTTCTTCAGGTAGGCGGCGATGGCCAGCTGGTTCTGCTCCTCGCGCTCTTGCTGAGAAACGACGAAAACATCAGAACACAGAATCAAACACGGCGCCAAAAGACAACAATCATGAAAACCACATGGGAATACATCATGTGGCCGTTAGCATCACGTTTCCGTTAGCACTGTGTGTCCGTTAGCATTGCGTCCAGCGTGGGGCAACATGAGGAGGCATAACGCTGCCCCTGAACTTTGATCATTTAAAGAGTTTTATTTGTGTTCTTTGTTGTTATACCTGTGTTGCTGTACGAGGCAAGTACACAACAAAAATCAATAAATATAATTTTGTAAATACGTTATAATTGTTAAGTTGTATAACATATGTAATAATAATAAATAACTAAAGAAAAAAGAATAAAATGTAATCAAAGAAAATCTAAGAAAACACTTTAAATCTGTAGATTATGGCCTAATAGTCTTATTACTGCCCAATATTCTTTTTATTGCCCAATAGTCTTATTATTGCCCAATAGTCTTATTATTGCCTAATAGTCTTATTATTGCCTAATAGTCTTATTATTGCCCAATAGTCTTATTATTGCCCAATAGTCTTATTATTGCCCAATAGTCTTATTATTGCCCAATAGTCTTATTATTGCCTAATAGTCTTATTATTGCCCAATAGTCTTATTATTTCCTAATAGTCTTATTATTGCCTAATAGTCTTATTATTGCCCAATAGTCTTATTATTGCCTAATAGTCTTATTATTATCATATTTATGATAATTGATCAAATACTTTAAGCATAAATATTATATTTATTATTTTTGTTAAATGTTATTTCACAAGATTTAAAAAGTGCCCCCTGTGTTTGTAAATATCCTGGAGGTCGACCAGCTGGAGGTCAGGAGGGGAAACACCTGGAGACACGTCACCGCTCCGCCTGACTGACTGTGACTGACTGACTGTGACTGACTGTGACTGACTGACTGACTGTGACTGACTGTGACTGACTGTGACTGACTGACTGTGACTGACTGTGACTGACTGACTGACTGACTGACTGTGACTGACTGTGACTGTGACTGACTGACTGTGACTGACTGACTGTGACTGACTGACTGTGACTGACTGTGACTGACTGACTGACTGTGACTGACTGACTGTGACTGACTGTGACTGACTGACTGTGACTGACTGTGACTGACTGACTGTGACTGACTGTGACTGACTGACTGACTCTGTGACTGACTGACTGTGACTGACTGACTGTGACTGACTGACTGACTGTGACTGACTGACTGTGACTGACTGACTGACTGACTGTGACTGACTGACTGACTGTGACTGACTGACTGTGACTGACTGACTGTGACTGACTGACTGTGACTGACTGACTGTGACTGACTGACTGTGACTGACTGACTGTGACTGACTGACTGTGACTGACTGTGACTGACTGACTGTGACTGACTGACTGTGACTGACTGACTGTGACTGACTGACTGTGACTGACTGACTGTGACTGACTGTGACTGTGACTGACTGACTGTGACTGACTGTGACTGTGACTGACTGACTGTGACTGACTGACTGTGACTGACTGACTGTGACTGACTGACTGTGACTGACTGTGACTGACTGACTGACTGACTGACTGTGACTGACTGTGACTGACTGACTGTGACTGACTGTGACTGACTGACTGTGACTGACTGACTGTGACTGACTGACTGTGACTGACTGACTGTGACTGACTGACTGTGACTGACTGACTGTGACTGACTGACTGTGACTGACTGTGACTGACTGACTGACTGTGACTGACTGTGACTGACTGACTGTGACTGACTGTGACTGACTGACTGTGACTGACTGTGACTGACTGACTGTGACTGACTGACTGTGACTGACTGTGACTGACTGACTGTGACTGACTGACTGACTGTGACTGACTGACTGTGACTGACTGACTGTGACGTTGGAGCTGGCTGGCTGACTGACTGACTGACTGTGACTGACTGACTGACTGTGACTGACTGACTGTGACTGACTGACTGACTGACTGTGACTGACTGACTGTGACTGACTGACTGACTGTGACGTTGGAGCTGGCTGGCTGGCTGACTGACTGACTGTGACTGACTGACTGACTGACTGTGACTGACTGACTGACTGTGACTGACTGACTGACTGTGACTGACTGCGTGCGTGGGCGGAGCGGACGTCGGCGCAGGTCTTGGGGTCGGCGGGTCAACTCACCTGGATGGAGGCCGGCTTGATGACCTGGATGGCTTTGGCCAGGGAGGACGACATGGCCGTCAGCTGGTTGCGTATCTGCTCCGAGGGCATGTTCTGCAGGAAGGGCCCGACGGGGGCGTCCTCCTTGGCGGAGTAGTTCAGGTCGGAGCCGAAGCTCAGCGTCCGAGAGGTGTGGTCGATACGGACCTGGGGGAGGAGAACCGGGGTGAGTAAACCCCGTGGAGGAGCGGTGGGCTCCTACGTAGCCGCGTGACCTCTGCTGCCCGGGGCCTGACCTGCAGGTCACAGTGTCGCGCCGCGTCCACGATGGAGCGCTCCAGCTGGAAGGCGTCCACGAAGGGGACGAGGGAGGCCAGCCGGGTGAACTCGATGCTCTGGTAGATCTGCGCCACCTAGAGAAGCGGACGGAGAGCCGTGAGACCTCCGGCGGCGGCGTGGAGGCGAGGAGGCGCGGCTCGGGGCGCGAGGAGACGCAGCGGGCCCAGTTACCTGCTGCAGGAGCCTCAGGATGGTGTTGCTCTGCAGGTGAGGGACGTACTGCTGCAGGTCGGACTCCTTCTCAGCCTGGTCCTTCACCCAGTTCAGCACCTGACGGGAAAAGAAGCGTCAGCATAAGGTGGAATATTATAACCACTACAGTCACCTCATCAACCGGCAGATGTTACCTTGGTCACTCTTCCGCTGAGCTTCAGGGGGTGAAAGTCGACTTCCAGCCAGTTGTAAAGTTCTTTGATGTCAGGAACAACGTACTGCAGCAAGTTAAATCTCACCTACAGACATACAAACATAAATCATCATAAAGCGATTAATATGTCTACAGCACCGGGCTAAGAGCTGAAGGCAGGGTTCTTACACATTTTGACCAATGAATTTCCAGGACTTTTCCATGACTATTAACCAAATTCCCACGACCAAACTGAAATCTCGGTATAAACATGAACAATTTAGAATATTGTGTGTATTGAGAGCGTACACCGGCTTATATATTGAGCGTCTTTCTTTAAAAAACATTAATTATTTCAAACTTGGCATATATGAACACGTGATTATAACAAATTTCCATGATTTTTCCAAAACTTTTATGATTAAAGTCTTTTCCCTGACTTTTCCAGGCCTGGAAATGACCATTTTAAAATTCCATGACTTTTCCAGGTTTTCCATGAGCGTAAGAACCCTGTGAAGGCTAACCCAGGGTGTTCAGGGGCAGCGCTCAGACCTAAAACCCAGAGCAGGCGTACCATGTCGTTGATGAGACTCTGCCGGGTGGGGGGCGACTGCAGGCCCAGCAGGGTGGCCAGCCGGCGGTGCTTCTCCACGATGATGCCGTCCATGTCCAGCAGCCGGGCGATGTCGGTGCGCTCGGGGGTGATGGGGATGGACAGTGTGGCCAGCAGGACTCTGGTGGACATCCTGGAGAGGGATAAAGCAAGAAGGCTCAACGGCGTGGTTCTCCGAGAGTGCTGCCGCCCAGACGGCGAGCGCCTTACCTCTGCATCTCGTCGTGGGTCAGGTTCTTACGCATCTCCCTCGAGAGGTGGTAGAGCCGGTGGAGGGTGCAGGCGTGGAAGAGAGCATTTCCGGACTTCCAGAACACGGTAGACACCTTGTTGTAGTAGTTGGCCATCAGCTGCGGTTTGGGAGGCTTCTTGGAGAGAGCGAACAGGCCGTGGATGTCTTCAACGGCCTTGAAGGCTTCCTGGAGAAAGAAAAACGCTAGAATTCAGGGTTCTTACATTTCGACGAATGGACATTAAACCAAATTTCAATGACCAAAGTGAAATCTCGGTGTATACGATGAGAAGGTGAGAAAATGTAGTATTTAAACAAACAAGGAGAATTCCAAAGCATACAGCCTGCGTATATTTTGAACACCGTTCTTTAAAAAAAATTAAACTCGCCGTAAATTAACATGGAATACAAAACATTTACATGTGTTTATTCTTCTAATCAAACTCTGTAGATGCACAGGGGACTATAACATCATTTTCAGGACTTTCCCCAAACTTTTTGGATTTAAGTTTTTTCCATGACTTTTCCAGGCCTGGAAATAACCATTTTAAAATTCCATCAGTTTTCCAGGTTTTCCATGACAGTACGAACCCTGATAATGACCATGTCCCCATATCATCTCCCAATATTGTACAATACTGGCTTCATCGACAGGTCCTACACTTATATATAATACTGTTGACCAGTTTCCAAAGAGTTGTGGAAACATCTCAATGTCTCGATGCGTGTAATCGTGTGTGTTCGTGTTGTGCGCTGAGAGCTGTGGAGGTGGACCGACCTGCCAGAGCTCCATGCTGATGGCGCTGTCCAGCTGCACCAGGCGGGTCTCCAGGTGCATGGACTGGCTCTCGGGGTTGTTCAGGTTGATGGCCGTGCTCTGGTTGTGGTGCCGCTGGATCTGACCCAGGTGCATGCGCAGGTTGTCGCACAGCTTGCGGAATTCTGCCTTGCGGGTGTACTGGAGGCAGAACTTGAACGCTGCAGGAAAGACGACCGGACATCACTCACCGCATTTTGTAAGATTCAACGTGTGATTTAAGATTTCATTTGCATTGTTAAAATGATTTTATGTGCGACTTTAATAACTTGGCAAAGCATAAGAAAAACATTATTTACATTGAAATGTCGTATTTTAGATGTGGAGCTAGTGAAACCTACTTTATTACTGGCTGTCATCGACAGAGTTCATCCTGTTGTCAACGAGTTAAATCCACCTCCGTGAAAACAGAGTTGTGATAAAGACCTCCTGACACTCCGGCCTCCAGAAGGACCTCAGGTCAGTGGGAGCTCTACCTTGCTGGGCGATGTCGTGGTACAGGCGCTCCACCTTGGAGTTGTTCCGCAGCAGGTCCAGGCACTGGCGGTAGGACTCCCACAGGAACTTCACCCAGGGGGTGAGCAGCAGGCGGTCGGTTCGGTCCTGAGTGTCCTCTCCACTCACAGCGCTCAGCAGAACGCTGAAGACACCACAAGCTCAACGTTAACGACCCACCGGACAACGAGGACTACGACCACGTTGACCAAATGCCTGGACAGCAATATGTACACAATAAGAGGTATGACACATCGTCCTCACTGCTATGGACATTTACTTATGAAGTGAGTAAAGGAAAATAATAACAGCTAGAATAGTGTGGCCGGTTTCCTAGAGGACATCACTCTTCTGAAATTCAGCATTAAAAACCACTAAAGCACAATATGTGGAAACATTGGTCCATATTGCACATTTGGATATCTCGTCTCATATTGGACCTCCAGCTGTGGCATTACTATACTCTACCACACACACATACACACACATATAACATCGATAGATTATCCATCAGACTATTGTCATGCTGCAACATCACGTCTGTCTTACAGCTGAGCATCCTCACCTCTCAGGAGTCTGGATGTTATCCAGGTCCTCGATGTCCAGGACCATCTGCTGAGACTCCCCCTTGGCGGTCTCAGTCTTCTCCTCCGCCAGCTTCAGGTATGCCCTCACCACATCCTCCAGAGACTTGATGTTCACCTGAAAGCAACGACCCATTTAATAAACGCCATAAAACTACCACGACAGCACCTCTCGGCCCTCCTCACGCACCTGCTGGCAGATGTTCTTGTACTGGTACAGGCCCTCCTTGGCCAGGTGGCTCTTGCGGAGATCCACGCAGAGCTCCAGGTACTTGAGCATGATGGGCTCGTGGATCTTCTGCCATGTTCGGTGCTTCTTGCTCTTGATGACATCGTAGAGAACGTCCAAAGCCGGCTGCTTCTTGCCGACCTCGAGGAACTCTGTGTAAACACATCGAGAAGTGGCTCCAGGTGAGCTCCACGGTGCCGCTCACTAGAACCCCGAGCACCGCGCACCACTCCCGGGGCCGGAGGAGGCTGCCATGCTGAGGCCCACGGTGCTCCATGGTGGCTGATTAGCATTAACGCTACGAGAGTAGAACCGGGAGCTTAAACTGTGAGCACATAGTTGTGGCCAACGCCGTGTCAAAGCTATTCGGGAATCTAACGGCCTCCGAAGATACATTTATAAAAAATGTCACAGTCTTATTCAATACCCCCCTCCCCCAAAAAACGGGCCAGCCGGTTCGCTTCACACGTAGCACGTCGACGGCGCTCGCCCGCCATTCGTGCTAGCAGCTAGCTAGCTAGCAGCTAGCGGGGCTAACTGCGTCGCCGCAGAGTGACGGTGCGCTAGCGGAGCTAATGTCCGCGCGGCGGCTCAATGTCTGCCGCTCTAGTTGCGTTTCTACTCACCGTTCGCTCGCTTCAGAGCATTCTCTGGCCGCTGGAAGTACGCCGGCATGTTGGCGGCGGTTCGCGAGGCTCAAATGGGCTGACTTGAGTGAATTCTGATCAGTTCCGCCGGTCCATCCACGCCACGCACTCTCCGCTGCTCGGCGCTGGCTGAGAAAGGATGAACCTCGTGAGCGGCCTCGCTGGGGTTGCCTTCAGTCCTATCCCCCTTTCGCAGTGCAGTTCTGCCCAACCCTCCACTTTGAAAACTCAGTAACAAGAAAGCAGTTCCGTCTCAACCAAAATCTACAATAATTAGCTATATGTTTAATATTTGTTTCTGATTTTTATCAAATCTTAATATGTAAACTTTGTAAAATAAAATCGTACATCGTTACGGGTGATCATGTATGTGTTGGTTTGATTGGATAAGTGCTATGAGTTACTACGTTATCCTGATATCCTCTCGATTGATCTGTTTTCTATATTTGACCTATTATTGTTAAATATTTCTATCACATAACTCACTAATAAGTGACCGTGGGTGTAGTTTACAACTATCAAATTAATGTGTGTTAAATATGATCGAGAACCGTAACCTCACAGAACTTTCAAACAGGGGGTTTCTACAAACCTGGCAACTTTTGGGTGTATAAAGTTCCCGTATGAGCTCCATTAGTGGTGTGTTCGCGTAACCGTGGTTAAACATGTTATCAAATATGTAGGCTTTAGTAACCCAATTGTAGATTTAAAAAAAAAAACTTTTATATTTAACTTCATATTACAGTCAATACCAACAGATATTTCATATTAAAAGATCAGGCTGAAATAAACATAATCAATTAAATTAAATTAAATTAAATTCAGTTTATTTAGTGTAGACCATAATCCCCAAAGGGCTTCACAATGTGTACACATCCTCTGTCCCGGGACCTCGCATCAGGAGAAGCCTTTTCACAGGGAGGAATGGAGAATAAATTGTGTCATGTTACTCAGCAGATTGATTTAGTTTAATTAAAATACGAAAACAATATCACATTACCAACATATAGATACATTAATTGTATTGTAACCAATGAACAGGTATCGGTGGATGTACACAATGTGACAATATATCACCATATATTTGCATTTCGCGATTTATTTGTACGCTTCCTATAAGTCCTATACTTCTAGCAGCCATGAACGCACCATTACTTCTGACGTATGGAGAGTCATATGATTGGTTGGCAGCAGCGCGCGTCCTCCCGCGTGAGACTCCTCCTGACCCGGAAGACGGAAGAGACGAGTCTGTTGACGCGGAGGTCTCCCCGCCGGCCGCTGGACGCGTCGTTTAAAATCTTTCTGGCGTCACATTCGGACGAGACGGGAGCTCTCACGGTACTTTACGGTTACACCGTCACAGGCTGAGACGCTGCTGCGTCACGCGCGGTTAACGTGTGACTCTCACCTCTTGCAGGTATGGGATATGGCGGCGACTGAAACGCAGTTCATGTTAAGCGTCGGATTAATCGGTAAGTTTCCGTTCAATGTTTTTCTCCTCTTGCTGCTCGGCTGGGGTGTTTGACTCCTCGGCACGCGCACGAGTCACGGGACGTCAGTGTGACCCAGATGTGCCGCATCAGCATCGCTGCAGGTCTGCATCGGTTCTGCAGAACCCAGAGAGCCCAGTCTGGTGCCATGTTCCACCTGTCACACCGCAGCGTCAGCTCTCAGACAGGCAGTTTGGGGGTTCCATTAAAACTCACCTTTATTTATCAAATGATTTGCAAAATGAATATGAAATATAGTCAAGACATTGACAAGGTTATAAATAATGATTTGTATTGTAAATATTAATGTTGTTCTTCAAGCTTGTCGCTCTAGTCTTCTCTCAGCAGCATAACTGTTTTCAGCTGCGCTCACAGTGTTTTCTACCCCTCCGTTAGTCTTCTAAGGCGATAACACAATGTACCACTAGAACACTGGAGATGGGCCTCTACACACCTCTGTAGGGACTTCATTACCACCAGAGAATAGTCATTTATCACACTACATATTGAGAGAGTTAAATTAAATTCCTACGCGAGCCCAGCGTTTGATCAGGAGTGCACCTGTGAAGTCCGTCTGTGTCCGCTCCCCTGCTGCAGAGAAGGATGTGAATGGAGACGCTCTGTGGGTGTGGTGCTTCCCCTCCGTGGACTCAGAGCTGAGAGGAGTCCTGCTCAGCAAGAGCTGCCTGACGCAGGACGGCCAGGACCTCCACGCCTTCGTGTTCGGACAGTTCCGGCGCACCTGGTACTACGTCACAACGGCGGAGGTGCAGGAGCCGACCGCGCTGACCAAGGTACGGAGACGCCGCCGCCATGGCGACGAGGGCCCACGAGGCGGCTGCTTCTCTGTCTGGCGTTTGATATTCAGATTTGTGTTTGTCTCTTGTCTTCTCCGTTCCAGGTCATTCACTTTTCAATAGTTGTCACAGCGAAAGACTTCAACCCTGAGAAGTACGCGGCGCTGAGTCGAGTACTCTGCAGGTACCACGTTCAATAAAACCGCTTGTACGCATTCCTTTTAAGCGTGTTTTAATTCATTTAAATGTTCTTTCCTTTTATTACCCAGGATGTACAGCGTCCACGGCAGCCCGGTGAAGATGATGGAGGCCTACGTCACGGTGCTGACGCAAGGCGTCTGCCACAGCGATGAGAACGGATCATTTCTAGTCCAGGACTACGACGTCCGGAAAGCGTACCTGGCCGGGTCAGTCAAAGGTGAGACGTCAACGCCGATCAAACGGGAACAAAACCGTCTTCGTGGAAAGGTGCTGGGCCGCGGCTCATCCGGTCGGCTCCCGTGTGTCTCGTCTCCAGATGTGGTGTCTCGCTTCGGGATGGAGACCATCATCCTCTACACCGCGCTCATGCTGAAGAAGAGGATCGCCGTGCATCACCCGCGGATTGAGGCGCTGCTGGAGTTTACCAGGTGCGTTGAGACTTTAACCTGCGTTCACACTAGAAGCCTGAGGCGAATATTTTCAACGCTTTACTCGCGTGACTCTTTGTGGCTTTTTGCTTCATTCACTTAAGAGGGCGGGGCTTAGAGGGGCGGGGCTTATCTCTGTGGAAACAGTTATCATCTCCTTCATCCACCATGAAGAACTAACCTCTAGTTCTGCTTCATACTGTTGATGACATCTCACACACGTCTGAACATCTATTGGTGGTGGTTTAGCTCAGTGGGGAGAGTGGTCGTCCCGTAACCGCAAGGTAGCAGGTTTGAATCCCCACTCTCCCCGTTAGTTGTAGGCCGAAGTGACATTGAGCAAGACACCCCCAGATGCTCCCCGGTCTTCACTGCAGCCCACTGCTCCTTCATAACGAAGGATGGGTCAAATGCAGACACGAATTTCCCCATTGTGGGATCAATAAAGTATACATTATTATTATTATTAACGCCCTCAGGTCTGGGTTCATAACCTTAATGTATATATATTTATCTATCCATATATATGTATATTTATATATATTTATACATATATATATATATTTATACATATATATATATATATTAATTATATATATATATATATATATATTAATTATAAATATATATATATATATTAATTTTATATATATATATATATATATATTAATTATAAATATATATATATTAATTATTTATATAGAATTTTTCGCTAACGTTGAAAAATGTAACGGTTCCACATCTCTGTTTGATGAACTTCAAAGGTTCCACATCTGTGACCTTTTTAAAGAGTGAGGTCAATGTGCTCCGTGTCCTCAGAGCTCTGCCCACGCTGACGTGGCACAGGAAGGACTGGTCGGTGCTGCACCCCTTCGTGCACCTGGCCCACGCCGAGCTCGAGGACCTGAAGAAGTGCCCCGGTGAGGCGGCCGCTCCACTCGCCGTCCGCACCGCCGTCTCACGCCCGGGGATTCATCATTATTATGAATATGTTCCGCCTCCTCCGCAGGATACGTGGCAGGTTTTATCGATCCGGAGGTGAGCAACAGATCGGACCTGTTCGACGTGTACGTGAACCTCCCGGACGGCGTCATCACGGTGGCCCAGAGCGCCAAAGGTGAGAGGGAGAGAGAGAGGCCCAGGGTTTTTCCTGCATAGAGAAAATGTGGGCGCGCGCCCAAGCATTTTTGCCGAGCGCCTATGACAAATCACGAGCGCCTAAGGCCCCCGTCAACAACTCTTCTTCGGAGCACCGAAGACCCATTTTGACCCAGGAAAAACCCTGAGGCCAGTGTGTTTCAGAGAGAGAGGCCAGTGTGTTTCAGAGAGAGAGGCCAGTGTAGAGAGGGAGGGAGGGAGAGGGAGAGGGAGGGAGAGAGAGAGAGGGAGAGAGAGAGAGAGAGAGAGAGGGAGAGGGAGAGAGAGAGAGAGAGAGAGAGAGAGAGAGAGAGAGAGAGAGAGAGAGAGATTCAGACAGCACCTCCTCTGACCCCCCCTCCCCCACAGAGTCCATGTCCATGGGGAAGCTGCACAAGGAGGTCGGCCTCCTCATCGTCCAGTCTGCAGAGGACGCTGAGAGGTCAGAGACTCAGGTCATCAAGGTGAGTTGACCTGCAGCAGACGTTCCTCCTCAGTCGGATCAAGACGTCCTCTGAGGCGTGGATCTGACGGCCAGGCGTCTCCACAGGACATCTCGGTGAAGACCAGAGAGATCCTGGACAGCCTGGTGGCGCTGGCCGAGCCGTGCGGAGACTCCAAGCTCACCCTGCAGGCCCTGCAGCAGCACCGCTTCCCCCCAGCCACGGAGAGCTTCCTGTTCCAGCTGGCGGCCGCCGAGCAGCTGCTCCGAGTCTGAAGCGCGGCTGGGGGGCCGCTGCTGCCTCGCGGGAAGCTTCTCCACGGGGGGAGGAGTCTCATTCCTCTGCTTCTCCATCTTCAGCCCATGAGCCTCAGCGCTGGCGGCCATGCGGCGTCATCACGGTGCTCTACAGGAACACCTTGGTATTAATCCGCTGATGAAAATAGGACCCGGCACGGTGCCCAGATGTTTTTAGAAGGGGCTTTTTTTAATCAAAGTATATATTCGTGATAAATTTAAGTCTGCCGGCGAGCAGACGAGTTGGAGGCAGCCAGAGACGCATGAGACGCCTTCTCCTGGACACCAGGAGCCAATCAGAAGCCACTTGTCTGTGACGTGGAGATAAATCAAGCGGGTACCTGTTCACTTGCTACACCCGATAGTGCTTTCTAGATGGACGCTCCCACTCCAGTGCAACTCACATACTAACATCATACAAACATGCACAAACACATCTTTCATACATCATACATGCATACATACGTCATACATGCAGCTGTTTTAATGAGTTAGAAACTCTTCATGGTTTTTATTTCAGTGCTGCTCTCGACTCTGGACGTTTATTCCAGGTTTAAATAGTGTTTCACTGACTTGATGACCAGCAGTCAGAGGCAGCCTGTTCTGAGGTGATGTACATCGAGCCGTTCATCCACTAATCCAATAACAAATCGGTGCTTTCATGTCCAGTGTTCTACATTTTTATTGTCTGGATGGTTGGAGCCGAGCCCGCCGCCCAGTGGCCGATCAGTGAATTACATACAGATAATGTGATCTGTGACTGAGAACTAAATGTATTTTCATGAATTTATGTACGATTTAATATGTGAATACACGGAAATAATCCAACTAAATAAATTTACAAAAAAAAGAAAGGGGGGGAAAAAGTGTGAAATCTGTGAGAAGAGCCGCTCCGGGTCCCCGGTGGAGGTGGAGGTGGAGCCGCTCCGGGTCCCCGGTGGAGGTGGAGGTGGAGGTGGAGGTGGAGCCGCTCCGGGTCCCCGGTGGAGGTGGAGGTGGAGGTGGAGGTGGAGGTGGAGCCGCTCCGGGTCCCCGGTGGAGGTGGAGGTGGAGGTGGAGCCGCTCCGGGTCCCCGGTGGAGGTGGAGGTGGAGGTGGAGCCGCTCCGGGTCCCCGGTGGAGACACCACGATGCCTCGCGCCACCAGCTCCTCCGCCTTAGCGACCGTCGCCACGAACACCACGATGGCGCCGTCCATCCACGAGGCGGACTTCACGTCGAGGTCTCCGACCACGTCGCCCACGGCCAGGCACACGTCCTCCACGGAGCACGGGCCGCTCGGGGAGATCCTCACGCCGTGCTGCGGCGTCAGCTGCTCCAGCGACTCCATGGCGGCGCGGGGCGGTGGCTCCGGTGGCTCCGGTGGTCTGGAGGACCGCTGCTGCCTCACAGGAAGCGTCTCCACGGGGGGGAGGAGTCTCACTCCTCCGCTTCTCCATCTGACTTGAGCCCATGAGCCTCAGCGCTGCGCCTCTTTTTTAACGGCGCTTGGCATCCAGGTAAATGGTGCATTACGCCACCCTCTGCTCTGGAGTATCAATCGAAACAAAATAATAATAATAAAATAGCAATGAATACAAATTACATTTTTTTTAAATCCCTACATTTCAATTATACCCTATAAAAGACCATCACGGTGCTCATGCCTCCGCTCTACAGAAACACCGTGGTATTAATCCGCCGATGAAAATAGGACCCGGAGAACGTTTGAGATCACGGAGCCCAGATGTTTTTAGAAAGGGACTTTTTAATGAAAGTATATATCCGTGATAAGTTTAAAGCTGTTTCTCAATCGGCGTTCTTGTGTGTACTTTTCTGTTCTCGTGCACTAGTCATCAGCCCAAAGCACGGTCAAAATGCCAGGATGTGACTTGATCCTCCCACTTTACTCAGGATGCATCGGAGGAGACTTGTGCGTACTCTGGCCAGCCGATATCCCAGAATGCTTTTCACCAGCAACCGGAAAAAATAGCGGAGGAGAAAATAATCAACTGATAGTTGACTTTATAAATACTCAGGAATGTGACGTAAGGATATTTTCAGGAGCCACTTAGTCTGTGAAGTGGAGACCAATCAAGCGGGTACCTGATCACTTGGTACACATGATAGTGCTTTCTAATGTACTGCAGTGCAACACGTTACACACGTCATACATACAACACATACACGCAACATGCATACACACAATATACATCATGCATGCATCATGCGTGACGTGGCTTCCATGTGACATGCATCTGTTTCAATGAGTTGGATAGAAACTCTTCTTCATGGTTTTCATTTCTCAGCTGCTCTCGAGTCAGTGGACGTTTATTTCAGGTACACGGAAATATTCTAACTAAATAAATGTACTATTAAAAAAAAGAAGTGTGAAATCTGCGACAAGAGACTTCATCCCGTCACGGTGGCCGCTCGCCGCCCTCAGAGTCCTCGGTGGTAGTAGAGCTGCTCGCCGTCCGCCGCGGCCCTCAGTGGCTCCTCCACGTCTTCCTTCCTTATCTGCAGAAACAAGGTCAATGTCGGCCGAGTTCAGGGGCCCACCGGGGGCGGGGGGGCGGGGGACGACTCACCGTCCCCAGCTGGGGGAAGAAGCTGAAGCAGACGGGGATCATCAGGCCCAGAACCAACGCCACGCTGACGTGACGGAGCGGAGCGGCCAGCAGAGAGTTCCTCTGGAAGCGCCTCGTCCTGAAAGAGGGAGGAGCTTAGCGCGGCGCGGCGGCGAGCGGCCGGCTGAGCGCCACGCACACTGACCTCTGGAGGAGCAGCACCAGCAGGTTGGGCAGCGCCGCGGTGGCACCAAACAGAGCCGCTCTGGACCACGCCGTCTCCCTCACGGCCTGCAGCGCGGAGGAGAGGAGGTCACGCCGCTGCTCAGCGAGGAGACTTCCTCCGGTCCTCGCTCCCTCTCACCTTGTCTCCTGCTGCCTTGGAGAGGCCGACAGGGTTTCCCCTGGAATCAAACACCCGGATGCCCGTTTCTGACTCGCCGCTCCTGACGGTGACCACGTTGAAGAAGGCCAGAGCGGCTGGAGGGTGACAGAGCGTCGCCCGTTAGAGCGCACCATTAAAGCCTCAGCAGCAGGAGCGATGACGTCATGCGTCTGAGGACCCAGGCGTGACGCGACGCTGCGGAGAGGGAGACGTACCCGAGAGGGGGATGGGTAATATCGACCGTAAGAAGGTCTGGACCGGAGCGCTCCGGACTCCAAGTCGGCTGACCAAGATTTGAGGAAGTGCCTGAAGTACAAGAGGAGGGAAGTGAAGAGGCAACTTCACGCTTCACGCTTCAGCCCCGTGTTATCAGGCTACACACCCCGGCACATGTCGCGTAGGAAACGGTCCCCGCCATCAACAGCAGCTGCTTCACAGGCGGCGTGGGGCTCTGGAGGGGAGAGATAAGGCGGGGTCTGGGTGGAGATCCACTTTCACATGTCAGGATGTGGATTATACATGAAGGTATATTACCTGCTCCGAGGAAGAGTTCCTGTTTGCATAGTTGAAGCCGGCCCAGTAGCTCTGCAGCAGAAACTAACAACGCATCGTTGGGATGGTTAACGTCTCATTACGTCTCACATCCGGCTTCGTTGCAAACAAACGTTTCCGTTTACCTGCCAGAACAGAGCGGGGCGGACGCTGCTGTGCGGCAGGAAGCTGGCGACCACCTGGAACACACCGAGTTCACGTCAACAACCGGACTGCAGACGTCAGGCTTCAGACCGACTTCATGTTCAGACGTACCAGAGGAGCCGACATCGGCAGCAGCGCTGGGGAGAAACCAACAGAGAGACGACGTCAGCGATAACTAAGAATATTATATTCATGTAGTACAGAAAACTAAACGTGTGTGTATATATATATATATATATATATATATATACATACATACATACATACACACACACATTTACCGTCTTTAAATTTCTCTAATAATTATAATTTAATAGTGTTTTGTTTTGGTTCTTTGTGTGTGTCTTGTCTGTACTGTACATAAACAGTAAAAAAAAATCTTTAATTATAAAAAAAATTTAAGAAATGGGTAATAATTGCTAACAGTTGTTAAAAAAAATTAATAACAATAAATAACCACAAAGAAATAATATAAGAGTCTTATTGCCATTTTTATGAAAATGCTCATACACTGGAAGCCTGAATAATTATATTTATTATTTTTTGAACATGTAACACAATGTTATATCACAAGCTTCATTAAGGGCCCCAATGTATTCGTACTGCTGCTGGCTTCAGTCAGTGGGGAACATCTGCCAAACATGTGTGTCCCTGATGGGAATTCTCTCTCCCCAGGGAACACTACTGTGTGGATGCAGAGGGTTCTGTACCTGCAGGGCGGAAGACGAGCGGAACCACGGCGCCGGAGTCGGCGTGGACCGAGGACTGCAGACACAGAGTGCCATCAGGAACACAGTCACACAATCACACCGTCAGTCACACCGTCAGGCCCAGAGTCACAACCTCAGAGTCACACCGGCAGGCCCACAATGACCCAGGAGTTATTATTGCGTGTTTTGTGTATTATTTGTGTGTTTTGTGTATTATTTGTGTGTGTTATTTGTGTGATCTTTTTTATTATTTGTGTATTGTTTGTGTATTATTTGTGTGTTGTGTGTGTGTCAACACTTACCAGTGAGAGGCTCAGAGCTGCTCCATCCTAGAAACACAACAGACATGGTTTTACATCAAAAAGGTTCAAAGGTTTTCAAAAGAAGATTCATGATGATCCGACCTTTTCATTCAGGGTCTCTCCGCTCCCAAGAGAGCTGTGAGCCTTCAGTATGTAGGCCTGGGGAGGAGAGCCGACACCAATTAACCAATTAACCAATCAACCAATTAACCATGATCACACATCTTCTCCCAGCAGGAGGTCGCAGCCTGACTGCTACTCACATCAGAGGAGAGCAGGGCCAGCGGGTCGAGGAGGTTCACCCAGACCTCGAGCCGACTGAGGAACGACTGAAGACGAAAGAACATATACATTAAAACATATATTTAAACACATCTAGCACTGCGACAGGTATAAATGAAACCCCAGTGACGTACAGAGCCTCGGCCACACGTACCTGTCCGTGGCTCTTCCAGTACAGCAGGTTGGTATCCATGGCAACACCGAGTACCTTCACCACTCACGTACGAGGAGCAGTCACTCAGCACCGGGCACCGGCGCGGCGTGCTTTGAGGTCAACATGTACAAACCACTTCCGCCTTCAATCACGTGATGTCAATGCTGCCTTCGTGGATACAGGAAATATCGGAGTTTATATTTGTAACTAGTTGAGTTCATAACGCGGAGAACGCAACATCGTAAACAGACTCATGTTCGAGGTGTAATGGTCAGCGTGTTACTATTCCATCGTAAACACAACATGTGTTAATCCTCGAGTCTTATCACCTGAGGCGCTATCGAGCACCTGAAGGCAGAAGAATAATTTTCTATTTTCGTTTTGCTCTTAAATGCATCATCCGACCCACCGACCGGAACGTTGCTCATTGAACTCATGTTTCCCTTTATGTCACGACTCATAATACTGGCGGACAGGTTTGCGTCGAGCACTTACGTAAATGACGCAGAGTGACGCAATAACCTGGTACATCCCCCCCACCCTACCCCTCTCACATAATCCAAAATGGCAGCCACCGTCGGGAGACTTCTGAGGAGCTCTGTGAGTCTAACTTCACGCGACACCGTTTCTCCTCCGGGTTCCCGCCGCCAGCAGCTACCGATACTTACCGAGAGCATTCATTAGCTTAAGGGTTCATTAACGAGATTAGTAATAATAATAATTCACGTCACTGTGTCGCACATTTAAGCCTCCGGGCCAACTGACACCGGGGTGTCAAACCTCTGGTCCGCGGGCTGCTTTGGACCATGCGGAATTCAGGCCGAGAGGAACAACTCGAGATTAAAGAAGAGAAGAGTCGGGATGATGAGTGTTTATTTACAGTCTTTTTATTGCTTTTGTAGATTATTCATGTTTTTTGACGTCTTTTTTTTTTTAAGGCAAAGCTTGCAGCTGGAGGGTTGAAGGTCACATCTGGAGGGTTGAAGGTCACAGCAGCCAGTCAACATGCAGGGTTACTCCAGAGGAGCCTTTTCTCTACCGGTACGTACAAATGTCTTCAAGTGGTTTATTAAATGTTGACTTGAATATTAACCACTCACAACTTTGCTAACAGCAGTTAATAAGCAGAGTGGTTATTTGTTAAAGTAGAAAATGATGAATATAAAGTGAATCATGAGCGTGAATGACCGTCTTTCGTCTTTGCCTCGCAGCCTCCTCCCGGTGGAGCCCGGCCGTCACGCAGCCGGCTCCGGCCTTCAAGGCCACCGCCGTCCACGACGGGGAGTTCAAGGAGATGAGCCTGGAGGACTTCAAGGGCAAATACCTGGTACTGTTCTTCTACCCGCTGGACTTGTGAGTGTTGTGACGCACAGAGAGAGACGCATGACCCAGGTGTGGCGTCTGCAGCTGCACCGATCGGGGCACGGGGGTCAACCTTTGTGATGTGTTGCAGCACCTTTGTGTGTCCCACGGAGATCATCTCCTTCAGCGACAAGGCCAGCGAGTTCCACGACATCAACTGTGAGGTCGTGGGCGTGTCCGTGGACTCCCACTTCGCCCACCTGGCGTGGATCAACACGCCACGCAAGGTTCTCATCTTTAATGTTTAAACAAGCCCACAGGAAAAAGTATAACTCGTCGTTCACTCTGTGATGCGGCTATAAACGGGTCACATGACTAAGACGCGTTACTACGAGCAGGATTGTGATGGTGTCTCCTCAGACTGGAGGCCTGGGCCACATCCACATCCCCCTCCTGTCGGACCTCAACAAGCAGATCTCTAGAGACTACGGCGTCCTGCTGGAGGGTCCTGGCATTGCACTCAGGTCTGTTCATTATGTTCATTATGGGATCGACAGGGTTCGTAGAGTCCTGGGAAACCTGGAAAAGTCATGGAATTAAGAAAAAGTTCTGTACTGGAGAAAAATAATCCCAACATTTTAGAAAGTCCTGTGAATGTTGTTATATTCATATGTTCATTTACACAGTTTGATTAAAAGAAAAATGATTTATATAAATATGTATTTCTTTAGTCAAACTATTGTCTCTCGTGTATACACCAAGATTCACAAAATGTTTCGTAATGGAAATGTGGTTTAAGGTCATAGAAAGGTCATAGCCATCCCTTGGTCAGTGTGTGTGAACCCTGGTGACCCGATGGCCGCTGTTGTTCCCGTCCTGTCCACCAGGGGGCTGTTTGTCATCGACCCCCACGGCGTGGTGAGACACATGAGCGTGAACGACCTCCCGGTCGGCCGCTGTGTGGAGGAGACGCTCCGCCTGGTGAAGGCCTTCCAGTTCGTGGAGACGCACGGCGAGGTGTGTCCGGCCAGCTGGACCCCCGAGTCCCCGACGGTGAGCCCGCCTCCGATTGGTCCTCTGATTGGTCCTCTGATTGGTCCTCTGACCTGTCACTCCATGTCTCAACCAGAGGAAGAACGGGGTCTAAAGTCTACTCTTCTTTCCAGATCAAACCGACCCCAGAAGGGTCCAAGGAGTACTTTGAAACCGTCAACTGAGGAACACCAGCACGTTTACTATTGGTGTAGATATTATATTATTATATGAGTCATAGTTTATGCATCATATGTACTCTGTAAACATAATAAACTCATGCTTTGTAAACGGAAGCTCTTCATTTTGATTGTGCCAGATCCTCCTGAACTCCCAGAGACGGGAGAAGATGATGGATGAGGGATAGATTCCTGGTCTACAGGTAGTCTTAGAACCTGGACCTCCTGGTCTACAGGTGCTCTTAGAACCTGGACCTCCTGGTTCCTGGTCTGCAGGTGCTCTTAGAACCCGGACCTCCTGGTTCCTGGTCTGCAGGTGGTCTTTGATGGTTCTTGTTCCCCAACATGTTCTTGGTGTAGGTTATATGATTGTTTCCTTTAATGTTCAAACATCTGCGTGATGACGATATAAAATGACAGAAACCATCTGTGGGGAATGTTTTGGATCATTTTTGTTTTCCCATCTGCTGAAGAAAAGTGGGAGGAGCCATGACCACCACAAGGGGCAGTGAGGATCACTGCTATAATAAATATATAGATATATAAATACACCTATGGTCCCGTCGCCTGGAGATCTTCACGCTCGTGTTATATTAGCGAACGCCTCGTCGGTTGTTAACCCGTTGACCTCACGCTGGTGCAGACTCCGTTACCGTGGCAACGGACCAGGCGAGACGCTGTTCCAGCCTATACTCGAGTTACCGTGTTACTGATTAGCGCAGCATGAAAGCCATAACGTGGATTACTTCTGCATTATATTTGCATATCTAACACTAAATAAATAGTTTACACTTCAAGCTTTATCTCAACACTGTTTATAGTTTGAGGAACTAGTAGAACACTAGCGACGAAACCTGTGTGAAAGGTCAGGGTTTTGTATAAAAAAAAAAAAAGGCATTTATTTATATTTATTAGAATCAATCAAAGTAATCTCAGCTGAGGCTCGAGTATTAATAACCACTCTATTAATAACACCTAATACCCCAGACTCCCCGTCAGCATCAGAACACACGGGATGACCCCTGTACATAAACATGTTTATTTTCTCTTTTTACAGCAAGTTAATATGCAGGTTGTCAAAACGTCTCGTCAGACATCGTCGGGCCAAAATCAACTTCAGGGGGCCGGGAACCAGAAGAAGAGAACCGCCCACAGGAACAGACCGTCCACGCCAGGAACGCGCCATGGAACATCGAGTTAGGTGGACATGAACTTCACTTTGTACAGTATGTGGGAACCGCCTCGCTCCGCCTGACATTCACACCCAGGAGGAGGAGCAGGAGGAGGAGGAGGAGGAGCAGGAGGAGGAGCAGGAGGCTCGCCGGGAGATGGAGCCGTTAAAGCTTTAAATAAAACGTGAAATCAAGAGCGTCATCAGAACGTTTACAGACGGAGACGACAGCGCCGGCGTGAGCGGAGCGCCCGGTGAAGACTTCATGCAAGTTCAGGCAAGATGTAGCGGCGCCGAGCCCAGAGGCCCGGGAGCTTCTGGTAGAACTAAAAGGATCCATAAAAAAACAAAAGAAACACCCTGTAGTAAATCTGTACAACGAAAATACATTTGGGATCTAGGTCTAACGGTACATTAAGGTTATATACACTCCCACCCATCCATATATTATCTTTACAAGTAGACTTCATTCAAACCCAAACATTAAGAAAGCCCCGACCAATCGGGGGACTTGGATCACATCCATTAAAAAGCGGTTCTTCCTGTACCTCGACCTTTGACCCCTGTTCAGTAAACTACAGCAGGACTCACACCTGGATGGACTGCTACTGTAATAGAATTAAGAAACCTCAGGGGGGGGGGGGGGGGGGGGGGGTTTACACATCGTCTCTCTGCAGGAAGCCGTCTGACGCGGCGCTGGACGGGCGAGCTTCAGATCAAGAATACAAAATGAGGTCGGGCCGCGGGGCGTGAAGCCGCCGCCCTCTGGGACCGGAGCAAGGCTTCAATACGTAGGCCTCTTCACTGAAGAGAGCGGCACTGTTCCACCGGGACGCGCGGCGGGGGGGCGCCCTGGACGCCGGCTCCGCCCCCGCGGCGCTGTCGAACTGATAAAAACAGAAGGTGTTGGCGTCTCTCGCGCGGCGCCCTCGCTTCGCTCAGAAAATTCATTTCGGGAAAAAAAAAGAATGGAAAAAAAAAAAAAAATTACATTGTACAAAGTGAGATTCTCACAAATCTCTTTGCAAGAAAGAAAAGTAATAAAGGACGACGACTCGAGCCCGGCGCCGTCAGGACACACGGGGCGGCCGGCGAGGTCCCGGGGCGCCGCTAGTCGATCTTCACATTTGTGTAGATCTTCCTCACGAAGGCACTCGTCCCCACGTAGCCCACGGCACCTGGGACACACACGGGGTCACGGGGTCACGCAGGGAGCACAGAAACACACGGGGTCACATGACCACAGGGGTCAGAGTACTAATGACTCACATGATCCTAAGAGTACTAATGACTCACCACACATGATCCTAAGAGTACTAATGACTCACCACACATGATCCTAAGAGTACTAATGACTCACATGATCCTAAGAGTACTAATGACTCACCACACATGATCCTAAGAGTACTAATGACTCACCACACATGATCCCGAGTGAAGTGCTGAACACGGCCATGTAGCCGAAGTAGAAGGACGTCTGGAACAAGCCGTACATCCTGGAGAACAGAAAGGCGTCAGCTCGTCTCCTCTCAGCTCCTCAAGGAGACGAGGCCACAAAGCTCCAGACTCACTTGGTTTTGAAGAAGTAGTAGTAGAAGGAGTACATGTAGACGTACACCGCCGTGGAGGCTGCAGACAGGAAGCTGGTCCACTGCCTGGAGGACAGAAGGTCATCAACATGAGGCTGTCCTCACGGAGCCGATGACACCACACGACCAAAGGTCACTGAAGGTCATGAGACCTCACCATCTGTATTCCTACCTAAAGGTCACTACAGGTCATGAGGACATGGCGTTCACTGTGACCTCACCATCTGTGACCTCACTAAAGGTCATATGGCGTTCCCTGTGACCTCACCATAGGTCACTAAAGGTCATGGCGTTCCCTGTGACCTCACCATCTGTGACCTCACCATAGGTCACTAAAGGTCATGGCGTTCCCTGTGACCTCACCATCTGTGACCTCACTGAAGGTCACTAAAGGTCATGGCGTTCCCTGTGACCTCACCATCTGTAGTCCTCAGCGTTGAGCAGGAAGTACGTGCACACGATGGTGACGCACACGGTGACGATGCACAGGATGACCAGGACCAGCATCATGAAGCCGTACACGTAGTAGATCTTGTAGGCCCAAAAGGACGTGAAGATGAAGTACCTGAAGACGAAGAGCAGAACACATGTCGGCAGCTTCAAACAACAACAACAACAACAACAACGCGCTCGGTCTTCCAGCCCAGACTTACATTTCAATGAAGATGGAGCCGAATGGGAGGATCCCTCCGAGGCAGACGATGACGGCCGGTTCCATGAACCTGCAAGACGAGAATGTGGCATTACAGAACTCTGCACAGCGAGGAGAAACAACAACAACAACAACAACAACAACAAACAAGGGTTTTCAGTGACACTTTGCGCCACACGTACCATTTCTTCTCCGGGATGGGTCTCGGCACGGCGTTCACTCGGCAGGGGAAGTTCGGCTGTCCAGACAGATTCCTCCCGAGAATCGTTCCCACGAGGTTCAGAGGCAGAATGACGAAGAAGCAGATGGAGCAGACGGCCACCTGCAGGACAACAACAACAACAACAACAACAGGATGAATGTGGGGTCAGAGCTCAGCTCCTCAAAGGCCTTCAGTTGGGTTGTTGAGGATCTCTCGTGTGACCCAGAACCACCGGACCGTATCTGAAGGCTCACCGACAGTCAGCCGGGACGAGGAGGGTTCTCCGCCCTTCAGAAACATTCTCACCGTGGCGGCTCTGAAACATATTTTTAAACTAAATCATGTTCCATCAGCCAGTGAAACCGTCTCCTCCCCCAAAGCCTCGCTGCTCGTCAACATGCTGGGCCACGAGCGTGTTATCGAGTCACAGAACGCCTCCAGTGACCTCGGGGATCAAACCCGCGGCCCTCGTCCACGAGGCCGACACGTTGCCCTGGGCGACATGAAGGAACCGGATCTCCAGATTCATCTCCACAGCCTGATCCAGACGAGGAACCATCGACTCAGAGGGACACCGACTCACACCCGCTAGCGCTTATTGAATATGTTGAACAACAAGTCGGATGCCGTTTGCTTCAGGTCTTACGTCGCACTGACAGACCATCATAACACAACTCAGAACTCCTGGAGCCCAGAAACAGATGTTTGCAATTAAGCAGCCGAGCAGTTTCTCTGGAAATCCTTCCCCTCCGCTTCCCTTCCCGTGGAATGTGTTTGATGGGCCGTGATCTGCTCTAAATGCTCTTCAGATGAAGCCCAGCAGCTCGTCTTCAGGAGCCTCCAGCGGGGAGACGCAGTTCAAACTGAACTCTTTCTACACTCTCTAGATGACTTCAGACCCACCATGGTGCCGAAGGGGATGGCCCTGGAGGCGTGGTAGTAGATGGCGATGAAGTTGATGAAGAAGGCGGTGCCGCACACCATGGCCGGGATCAGGAAGGCCCCGATGAACATCTGCTTGATCCATCTCCGGCCTGCCAGACAAATCAAACCGTTAGCTCCTGTAAGTAGGAGACGGGCACTCGGCCACTAGCAGAGGGACGCAACACATACAGCGACGGTATGTTTTGTTACCTCCTTGTTTGGCGTACAAGCTTCCTCCGAAGTATCCGTTGACGGGGGAGGTGGCGGCGTACACGAAGATGGCGGTGCTCAGCATGGAGCCTCTCCTGCAGAGAGAGACCCGTCGTGTGACGCCTGCTGCTCCGTCGGAGCTTTTCACTCTCAAATCGGCTTCTTGTGTGTTTTAAGCTTCAATTAATGAGAACTTAGATTTCAACAAAAAAAACACATGAATATACGACTCTGTGCAGCGGTACACTCCGGCGCCACACAAGCATGAGATGGGTATAAGACGGAAGCCGGTACCCGACCAGGAACCAGGCGGCCAACGGCAGACACTCACTCGGTGTACAGATCCTCCACCATCGCCACCACGATGACGATGAAGGAGACGGAGAAGATCTGGCAGCCGGAGCCGATGAGCGAGGAGAAGATCAGAGGGTGGCTGGAGGGCCGGAACACGTCTCCGTGGACCTGCTTCCACCCGTACTCGTCTCCCAGGTCCCGGTCCTGAGGAGCACATGACACAGGAGTTAAAATTAGTAAATACAAAACTTCTTGCACGGCATAAACTCACCATCACTTGGCCTCAAGTACAAAGAGAAAGAAGAAGAAAAAAGAAGACTAGAAAGAGATAATGATGGGTTATCTCAAATTAAAAGAAAACACGAGGACAAAAAAACTAAGATTTAAATCAAACTCACACTTTTACATTCAGCAAATAAAAACACGTCAAGCACAAACTGCAGAGCAGGTTTTAAAGCACGCACCATGTCGTCCATCTCCTCCTCCTTGCTGTATCTGGCGTAGTCCTTCCTGAGCGTCCTCATCAGGATCATGGACACCAGGCCCACCAAGAAGATCACCATCATGAAGGAGTTGAAGATGGAGAACCAGTGGATCTAAAGCGTGGAGGTAAACGGTCAGTCTGGCTTCTACTCATGTCATAAATACTGAAAGCTGCAGTAAAACAAATTAACTATTCAGCGGTGTGAAAACTAAAGTACTAGATGCATTACTCCGGATACTTCCAGGTATTTACTGGTTTGTAGAACACGAGTTCTCATCTGCACTAGTCGGGGCATCCCCCGGCAGGTGTGGATGCCAAACTCCCTTTAAACTCCCTTTAGCTGGCCAGGTGGAGCCAGGTAGTCGTCCTGAGGTCACCGGACCAGTAATGACGTCTTATTGACTGCTCAGCGGCGCCGCTACAACAAGCCGCTCTAGCCGCTCGCGGCGTGCGGCCGTCTGCTCACCCGGTGCTGGAAGAAGGACGGGTCGAGGTACTTGTCAAAGCGGTCTTCAAACTTGACGTCGGACTTCTTCCACTTCACCTGTGGGCGGAGAGGGGGACGGGTTAATACGAGCCGGACCCCGTGAGACCACAAAGAACAGGAGCCCGAGTTCAGGACTCACAGAGTAGGACATGGCGATCCTGGTGTTGGGCACCAGGCGCACTTTGCCTTCGCTGGTCAGGTTCACGTCTACGATTCTGTTGCCGTTGTAGCCGATCTCCAGTTTCTTGTAGGTCCACAGGTAATGGTCTTCTCCGTTTTCATCCGCCTCCCCAACAATACCTGGTTTCAAATGAACATAGAATTAGAGCGCGGCTGGTTGGCTACTTCGGAACAGAACTCGGTCTTTGGGGCTTCAGTGGGTCTCAAAGTTTGGGCCTCCATGGCCACCGTAGCCTCCACTCAGCGGCTCTTAATATATCCCGACTGGCTCGCATTTGAGGTCTGCATGCTGCGCAGGTATCCTCTACTTTCTACACTGCATGGAGACAACTCATCATTAAAAAGATCCTCTAGAAGTCACTCTCTTGAGGCACCAACCAGGAGGTTCTCCATGGAGGCCAGCGTCTACGCGGCCTCCATCAGTGTCTGAGAGAAGCTTCACTGGCGGGTCATCTACTTTGAGGAACGCCAATCATTCTGGATCCCAGATGAACCGTCAGGCGTTGTCCTGAAGTCTAGTTTACCTCGGGCCGGTGGCCGGTATCTGACCCGAGTGAGCATGAGTTAGCCAGGGTTTTTCCTGGGTCAAAATTGGTCTTAGGTGCTCCGAAGAAGAGTTGTTGACGCACCAAATGACTCGCCCAAATTTTCTCTATGCAGGAAAAACCCTGTTAGTGCTGCTGTGTCACAGAGCTGAAGGTCTCCAGGTTCTCTGAAGGAACCCTGACCCCACAGTGAGCTCACCGGTTCCGTAACCACACCGCCAAACCGGACACAAGGTTAAAGTCTATATTTATTCATTGGGATTGAGACCCACCCACTACCAACATCATGTTTGAGCAACGGGAGGCGTGGCACACCTGTACCAGGTGTGGAAGTTGTCCTACATCCTGAGTCGGGAAGGCTCTTTAATAACGCTTCTTATCAAAGGACGACAGCCTCAAAGCCGACAGCTCCTTATGCCCAGAACACTGAGGAAGGGCTGGAAGGACTCACACACGCCTGCTCCGTTATATATATATATATATATATATATATATATATATATATATATATATATATATATAGAGAGAGAGAGAGATATATATATAGAGAGAGAGAGAGAGAGTTTAGTGAGCCCAGCAGAACATCTTCATGATCAGTTCCATGTAGATAGTTGGATGTATGCTGATGAGAAACCACTATCTACAGCCAACAACAACTGAAGACAGTAGCTAAACAAGAGCACGCGTGAGATGAACCCTGAACAACAACGACTGGTTCCACTTCATCAGGACGACACAGCGACGCGAGCAGCAAGATGAAGCTGTGGCGGCAGACAGGAAGTGAAGGCCCGGACCAGAAACAAGAGGTTTGTCCAGGTCCGTTTTAAATAACCAAGCCCCACTCACCCCAGATGGGCAGGTCGTCTATGTACATCTGGTACCAGTAGTGGTTCTTGATGGCGTAGACGAAGGCGTCCCGTTTGGCTTTGTCCAGGTCGATTTCACAGTACGTCGTCTGCATGACTTCATCTTTAAAAACAAAACAAATAGGCGTCAGAAAGTCAGGTGTGGCATAAGAACAGCCCCACAGGGACGAGCGTCGCCGCGTGGCGTCAGGCAGTCAGACGGTCACCTTTGAACTTGATGTCCAGGCCGCTGAACTCCAGCTCCACTCCCTGCAGAGCTTCCCCCAGAGTCTCGTGGTAATGGCTGATGGTCTTCTTGGAGCCCGCGCAGAAGGGCAGAGAGAAGTACTTGTAGGTCTCCTGCCGGTTGTGGTACGGCCCCACGGTGTTCATCCATAAGACCACCTCCTCTTTATCCGTGTACTGCAAGCAGAGAGGGGGGGGCTCAGGTGAAAACCAGCAATGCAAAGCCCCACTGGGGTCACATCCCATTTGGTATGTGAGCAAGTTAGTTTGAAATAACGTGCAATGCCTGTTCCCCCTCATAACAGACACATGGAGTCAGAGTTTAAAGGGGACGGAATGACAACATCATCACATCATCACATGATGACATCATCACTGCATTCAAATCCATGCAAACATTAAACAAGCTGTGAGCAACGTGAAGCCTGTTTGCTTTAGAGCAGAAACACTTAACTTAAGCTGCACTAGTGGAGGGGCCAATAGCACTAGTGGAGGGGCCAATAACACTAGAGGAGGGGCCAATAGCACTAGTGGAGGGGCCAATAGCACTAGTGGAGGGGCCATGGAGCCAATAACACTGGTGAAGGGGCCATGGAGCCCATAGCAATAGAGAAGGAGTCATAAGGCCCATAACACTAGAGAAGGGGCCCATGGGGCCAATAGTACTAGTGGAGGGGCCATAGAGCCCAGAGCACTAAGGAAGGAGTCATGGGGCCTATAACACTAGAGAAGGAGCCATAACACTAGAGAAGGGGCCATAGAGCCATGACACTAGTGAAGGGGCCATAGAGCCCATAGCAATAGAGAAGAGCCCATAGCACTAGTGGAGGGGCCATAGAGCCATAACACTAGAGAAGAGCCCATAGCACTAGAGAAGGGGCCATGGGGTCATAACACTAGAGAAGGGGCCATGGAGCCCATAAAACTCATTAAGTGTCCACGTCTATAATTAGGGTATCCGACTCTCATACAGACGGAAGCCGAGAGGCCTCGACGTCTCCAGCGCGTCTCGCCGGGTGAGCCCGTCGGTCCGGATTGACTGAACATCCGTGTTGGAAGTATTTTAAATGTCGTTTAAAGCTCCCCGAGTAGCGACCCGACGCGAGCAGCTAGCCTCACTATGGTCTCCGCTGGCGGCCAGAGGAAGCTACCGTGCTAACGAGCTAACGTGCTAACAGGCTTCTGGTTCGCCATGAGCACCGAGGCCGATGAGAGAGGACAGGCGAGCGGCTGCGTGACGCCGCGTGGGTCCGCTGGCCCGCCGGGTACCGAGACACAGCCCCCCCGGGCCGAGCCGGGCCGAGCCGGGCTCGTCCGCGGGCCGGTTGTCTGGTGCTCGTTAGCCGTCGCAGCTAAAGCTAGCTTCGTTACACTGAAGCACAAACGTCCATTATTTTCAAGGCTCCCCCTTCTTTGCTCACTCGGCCTCCCGCCGCCGTCTTACCGTGTGCTCGTGCTCATCCGCGTCCACGCGTAACAAAGAGCCCGCGAAGGCGAGCAGCGCGGCCGCCGCCACCTTCCACCGGGAGGATGCCATCGTTATTCGGGTAAAGTGTGCAGAAAGATTGGGCTGTTAGCTTCGCAGGGCTATCCCACCTTCTTCCTGGTTGTATGACAGAGGCAGTTTTAGGGATGCTCTCCGTACGCATATGGCGTAAGGCGCTTCACGGGCGCGTACATCGCGCGCGCGTCCGATTGGCTGAATCGAGTCACGTGGCTCCCGTCCTCCAGTCGCAGGGGGAAAGCGATGCATCGAGCGGTGAGTAAAACAACTTTGTCGGGCGCATCGTCCGCAACCTTCAGCCACGTCATCCGACTGCCGGGACCGGAGCTCGCTCACCTTTTGACAGACGGTGCGTCCGGACCGGGGAGGCCTCGTCGCGAGCCTGTTGGACAACTTCTCACCTGTATTCAATGTGCAGGTAGAAGCTCCCGCGACCTCCTGAACCACTCACCGCATGTATGTGGAGCACATTCCGATGCTCCTTGAGAACAGTGCTGATAAGAGACCTACCTCAGGGACCTCATTACCTTCGCATTGAAAATGCAGAAGGTAATGTTTTGGCCGGCGTGTCTTTATTTGTGAATATGTCCGTCCGTCCGTCCGTCCGTTATTCGTCTAAATCAGACAAAACTGAGCCGATTCTTATGAAACTTGGTGGGATGATTGGTCATGACCCAAGGAACAATCGATAGGTTTTGGGAGTGATTGGGTCAAAGGTCAAGGTCACGAAAAGGAGAAAACCGTAAATTTGCGATATCTCGGTTAATTGGCATCCGATTTGCGTGAAACTAGTGCCAAATTGTTCATAATTCAATCTTGTGATATGCGAAGGTATGCGCTCTACCGAGTGCCCATTCTAGTTAATACATGGGTTATTGATTTTTTTATATATATTTTATATATATATATGTATGTGTATACATATCTCTCTCTCTCTCTCTCTCTCTATATATATATATATATATATTTTTTTTTTATATAAAGATACATTTATATACACATATATATATATATATATATATATATATATATATATATATGTGTGTGTATACATATATCTCTCTCTCTATATATATATATATGTATGTGTATATATACATTCATATATATTTATATATATATATATATATATATATATATATATTGGTTGTGCTTTCTCTAATCTGAACTACATCAGTAGTCAGTCTTCAAGAGGAGACGGATCCGGCTTCCTTGACTGTTTACACATGCTCTTAAGATTTGAACATGTCACTCAGCTTCTCAGGAGAAGTGGTGTTTAACTGCATTTTAAATTCTAAAGAAGATTGAAAAATAAAATCAATATAATATCCGAATAATTATCAAGTACCTTTAGAAGAACGTGTGTAACTCCTCTTTATCACTGCAGGCGCCCTTTGGTTCTCGAACAGTTGCTTCATGGCAACTTTAACGTAACTATGCAAGGTGGAGATCTGCTCCTGAGTGTTTTCTCACGAGACCAGGATATTAATCTGAGTTTCCTTGGAATATACATGACCGACAGACCCGATGCAATGTAGACACAGGCAGTTGCCACATTTATTGGAGTGAGGCAGCAATGAGGCCCCGACACATCTCTGGATGTGCTGTGTACGAGGTGGTTAACACGTTTATTTTTTCTAAAGCCACAGATATTTCCCAGCTGCTCTCCTTGTATTGTTCTGAGACATCTTAAGCCTCAGATTACCAAACTCATTATTCAGTATTACAGACCAGCATTAGCACCACTCAACAATGGCCACTAGGGGGCACCTGCTGCAACAAGGGCTCACCCAAATCTCATCACCAGATAACTGCTACTTCTTGTTCTGAGAATTAAGAATATAAATCACAAACAATAATCATTTTACAATCAGTTCGCCCAAACAACTTTTACATTGATTCTCAAATGATGGCTTCTTCTTCTTCTTTTCCTGAGACAGAGGACTGTAAAGACAGACTGATGACAGGTGTCAGCCATAAGGCACCAGAGTCATTCGGTTCCGAGGCTCTCCAAAATAATCATGGATGGTTCGACACACAAAGATTTTTGATTCGTAAAAAAATATCTATATTTAGAGTAAATGACACATTCACGCAGTCATCGAGACCGAGTGAAACATCTAAATGGAGCGTGTTGCACGTGGTTCCTCCTTCAGTCGCCTCTCCAGCTTCATAAGGTCAGCACCAGCTTCCTGCAGAGGAGACACGGCGACATACACACGCAGTTGAAGTGAAGTCTATACACAGTCTGCCAGGCCCGAGCGTGATCACTGAGCATATAAGTGAAATGTCCCCCACTTGATGATGCCGGGCAGGAGGGGGTCCCGGTATAAGCCGTTGTGAAGATACCCCAGAGAGCCGGAGAACGACTCCAGCTTCACTCGCTCTGCATTCTGGGCGCTCACTGCCACCTCGTACATCTGGGAGAGGAAAGCCAAGAGAAAACACTCGTTCAGTGATGCGCTCATGATCACGTGAACAGTGTCTCTGTGCCTGTAATACCTGCTGAGCGACCTGGATGGGGACTAAGTGGTCGTCCTCTGCATGAAGGAAGAGGATGGGACATCTCATCTTCTTCAAACTGCAGAGGGAGAATACGTTACTGCACTTTACTGGTCAGAACTGTAACATGCTTATATTTTCATACAGAATGCATTATATTAAAGTGACTAAATATAACTGTATATATATTTATATTGTTTATTGAGTGTGCACTTTGGAAGAAAGTAGGGCTCTTATTGTGAAAGGAACAGGAAGTGTGTCGTGAACAATGGCCGTGGATGAACTTCAAACGTTGTCTTCTTGTCGGGTGAAAACTAAATGAAGAGCTGGTTAAATGAAGTGAATCCTTTCAGAATAAACTCTCACATGACGAGAGTTCATGAAAACTTACTTTTCCTCAGTCGGAAAGACGACTTTGTTGTTTGCCCACGGCTCGGGGAAGAAGAACCCGAAGCCCGGGAACGTCCAGTAGTACTACGAACACACAGAACACACAACATGGAGGAGCTCTGCGTGGCGTGATGGAGCATCAACGGAGCCGGGAGGCGTACCCAGGTGAACGGATGGCCCGGGATGTGCTGTCGGGCGCTGTTGAACGCCCCCTCCAGCATCACGGCGGCGACGTCCTCCCCTGGGAACGAGAGAGGAAACATGACGGGGGAGTGAAGACTCCTCCAGCCTCCATGAGTCAGCGGGGAACCCACCTCGCTCCCTCAGCCTCACTGCCGTGTTCGTGGCCACTCTGCACAGAAAAGCATCGTCATGCAAACATTTAGAAGGAGCAGATTCCTCTTCACCTCCAGGAGCCGCGGGCGCATTTCAATCCTCTCGGCCGCCAGCGGGCCGACGTGTGAAGGAAGGACCGTCTCCACGCGGACCTCCTGTTGATGCTCTGTGTTCTGAGTGAGGAGCTTGTGCTCCGCTGTAAGCAGGCTCTCACATCCAGGTTTAAAAGGCCTCCTGTACTTATGGCGAGTACGCCAAGCGCATCCAAAGCACACATTACAACAGGGGCACGCACCACTAACTCGAGTGTCTCGGGGAAGAGGCTGTGCCGACGTGTGGTTACTGACCCGGTGCCGAGCGAGTGTCCCCAGACGACCACCGGGCTGCGGCCGCTGCGGGCTTTGACCCAGTCGTACACGTAGAGGGCGTCGGTCGTCAGGCCGTCTTCAGTCGGCTCCCCGGTGGAGTCTCCGAACCCTGCCGACGAGCACCACTCACTCGCACGGTCCCTCTCGTGGCCACTAGGTGGCGGCCACGAGAGGGACCCCTGCACTCGACCGAGCAGAACGTCTTGTGACTGCAACAAGCTGCTCATTAGGTAGGGTGACCAGATTTGAGTTTGTGAAAAAGAGGACACCTCGGCATAACTCCTTCATGATGGAAAGGGCTCCCATGGCGAGCGGCGTCGACGGGGGGGGGGGTGCGCACATCACAGTTAAGAGCGAGGCGCGCGCTCAGACGCAGGCGGATTTTTCTTATTCTGCCTGTTTTGTGATATAAAGCCTAAAAGGGGGATTTCGTTTATCTGGCAACCCTGAGATCAGTCGACCAATGACTGTTCAGGTGGACCGTAAGGGAGATACCATTTACACAACTTGTAAGGGGTAAAAACTAGTTTGTGAAAGACCCAGAGAAACGGAAATATCCAACGAAGCAAAATCCAGGACGTTTTTGGAAACCCTGCCGGACGCTTTGTTTGGTCTCAAAAAGAGGACGTGTCCGGGAGAGGACGTCTGGTCCCCCTACATTAGGCACACATGCTTCACGCCACAGGGGCGTGTGCCTCGGGATGCTCTTGACTCGTATGAGGCGGGTGACCGTCTCTAGTGCACACCCACCTCGGTAGTCCGGCACCAGCGCGTGGTAACCCAGCGCACTCAGGAGCTGTCGGCACACAACGCCCTGCTCATCAGACCGAGACGCCACGTCTTCACTAGACCGTCAGAGTGTGTGTGTGTGTGTGTGTGTGTGTGTGTGTGTGTGTGTGTGTGTGTGTGTGTGTGTGTGTGTGTGTGTGTGTGTGTGTGTGTGTGTGTGTGTGTGTGTGTGTGCGTGTACCACTCACCTTGGCCACTCCCACCCGATGAGTCGCTGCCCTGTTGGGGAGATGAAGGTCACACAGGTGTCTTAAAACAAACCCCGACATGTGGAGCGTCTCAGGTTGTTCATCATGTGACCAACAAGAAATACAGGTGATTACTAAAGGAAACTTAAGGCAGCAATAATAACATTTCTTTAATAGTAGATTAGGTTATTAATTATTTTAGGTATTTATTTTAATCTTTAAAACAATTACTTTTAATGTGAATATTGTTTTCTACGTGTTCTTGTGATAATTGATCATGCGGGATTACATCTTATGTATTTGTATTATATTGTCATGTTTTGTGCCTGGACCCCCGGAAGAAGAATCTCCACTACGGTGTCGACCAATGGGGATCCTTCATAAACACAAACATAAGCATAAACATAAACATAAACAGACCTCGTGCCGGTGTTCCCATGGAGATAGATGAACACTGGACTCCCGTCTCCGAGCGCGTTCTGGTACCAAGCCGCGTCCTTCCCATGAGCCTCTTGGCCTCGTGCTTCAGGAACAGTGTGCCTGCAACAGTTCAGGACACTTGAACGCACCGCTGACCCCGGGGTCACGAGGAACCGCTGCCCTACCTGCAGAGGAGACTCACCACACGCCCAGAGAGACGCCGCGCTCTGACGCCAGGTACATGTTCACGGTGTGGTTCAGGGAGAAGTCGGCGGGGCGGCCGAGGTCAACGAAGAACGGCACCCTGACTACCGGCAGAGAGAGAGAGGTGAGGATGGAGAGAACCCACAGAGAGAGAGAGGTGAGGATAGAGAGAACCCACAGAGAGAGAGAGGTGAGGATGGAGAGAACCCACAGAGAGAGAGAGGTGAGGATGGAGAGAACAGACAGAGAGAGAGAGGTGAGGATGGAGAGAACAGACAGAGAGAGAGAGGTGAGGATGGAGAGAACAGACAGAGAGAGAGAGATGAGGATGGAGAGAACAGACAGAGAGAGAGAGGTGAGGATGGAGAGAACAGACAGAGAGAGAGATGAGGATGGAGAGAACAGACAGAGAGAGAGAGGTGAGGATGGAGAGAACAGACAGAGAGAGAGATGAGGATGGAGAGAACCGACAGAGAGAGAGAGGTGAGGATGGAGAGAACCGACAGAGAGAGGCCCACTCACCTCTGAGGGAGAACACCAGGTGTTGGATCAACTCTGGGACTTTCCTCTGAGCGTAAGGCGACAAAAAGACGGCGACAAAGACGACCACCGCGCCTCCTTTCAGCCACCATCGGGACCTGGGGGGAGAGAGAGAGAGAGAGAGAGAGAGAGAGAGAGATGGTCACAGTCTGTCTGTCTCTCACACACACCTAAACTCTCACACACACACACCAACTATCTCTCTCATACATACATACTTACACACACACACACTCCTACAGACACGCCCACACTTTCTCACACACACATGCATGCACACACACACACACACACACACACACACACACACACCTAAACTCTCTCTCACACACGCACATACCTACACTCACACACCTAAACACACACTCCTACAGACACGCCTACACTCTCTCTCACACACACACACACACACACACACACACACACACAGACACAGACACAGACACACACACACACACACACACACACACACACACACACACACACACACACACACACACACACACACACACACACACACACACACACACACACACACACACACACACACACACACACACACACACACACACACACACACGCCATGATGAGACCCTCTAGCCGGACGGACTCACGCTGGTTCCGGACTCTTCCGGACTCTGGAGCTCGCGACTCTTCCGGAAGTCGAGCCGTCGCGCTGGCCGAGCCTCTTCTTCGGCATGACGTCACTTATATTAGTTATATTAATATGTTTATATATGTATTTATCTGCTAACAATCCGGCCCGGTGACGCAGTTTGTTGGTTTTTGGTCTAAAAGTTTGACCAAAGTCCACTACAACCGGAAGGGGAGGAGCTAGGGTTGTTAAGGTGGTACTGCTTGACGTGGGCCGCTTATCACGTGACGCCACCTTAAACGCGTTGACCAATCAAAACGTCCTGTCTTTTTTAATACCACTAAAGCAGTTTAATTACCCAAATCACCCCACGTATGTGAGCATGTAAGTCCTTTAAAATGCATACATCTTACTCAGTATTATAGCCATTTATATTAGTAAAAAAAAGAACATTTAAATCCAAGCATTTTCTTTATTATCATCCATTTATGTGTGTATAATAATAATAATACTTTGAATTTATATAGCGCCTTTCTAAACACTCAAAGACGTTTGTATATAGTTTAATATTTCGGGTACATTCTATATCCATCTGTGCATCGTACATTTGCTCTTGTCATCTCTGGACTGTGCAGGTTGACATGTGGACAAGCTGTACAACAACCTGCAGCCCCTCATTCTGCTCTCTATAGCCACGCCATAAGAGAGCAATATACATACATAAATATATATATAGGTCCAATACGTTAATATTTTATCTTGCGTAACATCTCATCGGCGCCACATTCAGAGCACATGTACCGGGTGTCTGGGAGGTTTTTCCATTCCAGAGAGCAATAAGTTATAGATTTGTGTCAGCAGACACAAAATGTGTTTGGAATACGTAGCTCTCTCCACGGGAACACACATCACGCCCAAATAACAGGGAGACGGTCAAAGTCTTCTCATCATTATTATTATTATTATTATTATTATTATTATTATTTCACATCCACACATTTTAAGAGCCGGACCATAGGGGAGGAAATCTGGAATGTTCCATCAAAGCAGATTTCCATGGACCAACATGTGAGTGTCCTGCTGTGAAGAGGCCCCTGAGGACCGGAGGCCCCATGGATACAAGGCACAGACAAGAGAGGGGCAGCAGCTCCCCCCCGTCGGGTCGGACGGCGCCGGCCCGGACCAACGAGGTCACCAGAGTAAATAAAGAGGACGATGCAGATGATGACTTCAGGAGCCGCGAGGCTCCGGCTGCACCGCGGAGCCAGCGGAGAGGACACGGACGTCGTGCCCGGGGCCCTCTGGGGGCTCGTGGGTCAGGTACACGCCAAAGGTCACCTAGAGATGTGTAAGGGACATTAAACGAGATGTATAGCGTCTGCAGGAGGGAGCGTGGCCGTGGCGGACTGACCTTCCCCTCGTGGTAGGCTGACAGGGACGTGAGCGGCTCTTTGGTTTTGGCGCCCGTCTCCTGGTCCACGCCAATCATCTGGCACCTCCCACACTGACCTGCGACCTTTGGGCGGATCACAAAGGGAGCACGTTTGTTCCTGCTGGGATCCGTCGACACGTGAACGTCTCCTCGCGCGTCTCGAAGCTCACCGCGAATCGAGTGTCGCCGATAACGAAGTGCGACCGGCCGTCCTCCTCGAAGGCCTCTCCTCCGGCGATCACCAGGTTGGCCCGGAAGCGTCCGATGGCGTTCTGCGTGTCGAGGAGCCGCTCGGCCGCGGCGGCGCCCTGACTGCCGAGGAGGGAAACGCGGAACGTTGCATGTTATCGAGTCAAAGCCTCCGCGGCGTGTGAACGTACGAGGCGCCGCGGGCCCGGCGCCGCTCCGCGTGATCCGACCTGCTGCCCGTGAGCGTCAGGAGGAGCTCCACGCTGGCCCGGCTGATCAGGAGGTACTGGGCTTCGTTCACCAGGGAGAGCGGCGAGGAGGTGGCAGCTAGAAGGGAAACACTCGGTGTTACCCAGCGACTCGAGTCACATGGGGACATCCTGATCCTGGAGAGGAGAAGAAGCCTCTGCTGCGAAGCAGGAAGACCTCACCTCTCTCTCAAACGAGCAGGACGCAATTCAACCCTTCATTTCTGATAAACGTTCCATCCCTACGAGAGGAGCTTCACTCAGACACATACATCTGCCTAATAACATACATCTCAACTGTGAAGGCAACACGGTGCCCTTGAAACGCTGTGAAAATGTAAATTTTAACATCTGCAATTCAATGACAACCATGAAAAGTCCATCTGCCGACTGTGACTGTGATACGATCCGGAGCTCCTCACAGCTGCTCCACCAACCTCTTGACAACGCTCTTCAAGCAGCAACACATCGTGAGGGGATTCTATTCAGAACGTGTTAATAGATTTAAAAGTGGGAATTGTGCAGTGAACGAAGAAACAAATAACGTGAAATAAATAATTAATTAATAACAAAAAGCAGAGGCAGATTTATCAAATAAGACTGAACAGAATCTCTGCAGCAAATGCCAATATATATATATATATATATATATATATATATATATATATATATATATAAAAATAAATGTATGTAAAATATACATATATATATGTATATATATATATATATATACATATATATATACATAATATATACTAATATCTATTCCTATATATATATAATATATATCCTAATATCTATTCCTATATATAAATAAATAAATAATTTCTATTCCTTGGCTCCAGAATAGCTCCCATAATGCAACTGGGTAGGATGCCTGTGTCAGATCCTCCCCGGCTGATTAATACCCACGTCTCACAGATTGTAGATTGCGCTCAGACATCATCGCTGTAACACCCCAGACGTTACAGAGCTCCTCCAGACTGAACCGGTGGATCTGAGGCGGCAGCAGCAGATAAGAGCTCATCATCGCTGCTTCTGCACCTCACTGACTCCTCCTGTGAAGGCGGAGCAGTGGATGCCATCGGCTATTGATGACACATACACATGTGACGTGATAAACGTGTGTTTGTTTTGATCAAGTAGCCGGCGGAACACGCGGCCACAGCCGGTTGTGTGATTATGGGATGTGGAGCGCAGAGCAACAGAAGGAGGTGTGGTGGGTGGGTACCGCCGCTCGGCCTCTTCTTCATGTCGCGGATGGAGTCGGGACTTTGTCTTATCAGGCGGCACGGCTGTCCGAGGAAGTGAGAGAGCCACGAGGCGGCCGCGCCCCCACAGTCCACCGCCTGCACCCTGGGGAGGAGAGGAGGATTATGGTCTGCAGGCTCACGGGACGTCTACAGCGGACGCGCTACAAGCCGAGGATGGAAAGACTGAATCCACCGCGGCTCCTGCATAGGACTAGTGTTGCATTAGAAGTGCTAAATAAGATGGAATTGAGAGCCGACAGATAGCGCCAGACAGAGCGAGCTGTGGCAGCGGTGCGTGGCCACAGAGAGGGGGTGGGGCCACAGAGAGGGGGTGGGGCCACAGAGAGGGGGCGGGGCCACAGCAACCCTGCAGGTGTTTCAACATCCGGCTCACCTGTCACCACAAACTTTACTCTGACACACTCGATCGCTGCCCAGCGTCTCGTCTTCCAGGGGAACCGAGAGGGTCTCCATGCCTGAGGACACACACACACACACACTACACTTGAGGACACACACACACTAAACCAACGAGCTGCTACAGAACCTCAAACTGAAATGTGTTTGTGTTTAGCAGTTTGTGTGTGTATGTGTGTGTGTGTGTGTGTGTCCCTCCAGCTGACCTGGGGCCTGCAGCAGCAGCTCGTTGGAGGGCAGGAGGACTCGTGGGCGAACGAGGCACAGGCGCGTCTCTCTCTTCTGGCTCAGGCACACGCCGTTTCCATTCACCACCATCCAGCCGCGGTCGTGCAGCAGGCCCAGCGGGCCCAGTGGCCAATCCTGGACCTGCGTGGAGGACGGAGTCAGAACCAGGGAGACGGGCCGGAGCGCCGTGGGGCGGGTCGTCCTCCAACCTCGAAGGCGGCGCAGGATTTGACAGGGTAGATGTAGATGTTGGTGAGAGTATACGCCTCCTTGTGGCCGCTTGAGGCTCTGCGTCCAACTCCCCTGGGCGATGCTTCTGCGGGCCCCGCCTCCTCGTCTCCCGTCCCTCGGGGAGCGGCGTCCTCTGGAGGCTCGTCGCGGTCGCCTCCGCGCGGCTCGGCGGCGCCCGCGAGCCGCCCCAGCCTCGCCCGGTCCACCGTGACCGGCTTGTCCACGAAGCACTCGGCCACGAAGCTCAGGAACTTCTGACAGTCTCTGAACGTGGACACGTAGCCGAAAGACACGCGCACCGATCCGGTCGGCCGGCCGTCCACCAGGTCGACGCCGTCTCCGCAGACGTGTCCGGCCTGGAGAAGGAGGAACAACCGTTACCCTCCGAAGGAGCGTCTCGGCAGCCCGACATGTTTCCTGTTCCTGCTTCTCTCGCCTGCAGGTTGCTCCTCATCTGCTGATTGGTGATCCCCAGGAAGGCCTGACAGGCGCCCGTGTTGCAGAAGCAGCCGGTGCGCACATGGATATCGTACAGCGCGGCCATCCTGTCCACCTGAAGAGGAACAAGGAGCTCTTTTAATTGGCCCATGCATAAAACATGTGGTAATTAAACTGTTGCAAAACCCCAAAGTATCGACCGCACCTGAGAATAGCCAATTATCTGCCCAGCGGAGTCCTGGAGGTTGAAGTTAAGGATCGCGCCCTGTGTGCTCGGACTCTCAAACCGGCCTTCTGTGTACATCCGAGCCGCCGGGCGCCCGTTGCCATGGCAAAGGGCCGACAGCAGCATGTAAGTGAAGCGCGCCAAGCCGAAAGTGTGCTGCTGGACGTGGTGCATGCCCCCTGAAGGCACCACGGGAGGACCGGCACGTTAATACATGTTATAATACATGCACGTTATAATACATGCACGTTATGCATGTTATAATACATGCACGTTATAATACATGCACGTTATAATACATGCACGTTATGCATGTCATAATGCATGCACATTATATGTGTCGTTATACATGCACATTATGCATGTTATAATATATGCATGTTGTGCATGTACAACGACACACATAATAATACATGCATAACTTGCATGTATTATGTGCATAGTATGCATATCGTAATACATCCAAGTTATGCACGTTATAATACATGCATAACTTGCATGCATTATTACATGCATGTTATAATACATGCACATTATGCATGTATTATAACATGCTAGTTATGGATGTATTACGACATGCATGGTAAGCATGTCGTAATACATTCAAGTTATGCATGTCATAATACATGCATAACTTGCATGTATTAATACATGCATACCTGGCCTGTGTTATTATCCTGTGATCAGTGTGGTTCCGGTACCGGTGATCCGGTGCAGAGCTTCAAAGCCGTGATTCACAGCGATGACGTCCAAGAAGGAAACGGTGCCGTCTTCAAATCTTGTGTCGGGGAGAAAGAACAAGAGCTCAGAACACGGAGGAGCGGCTCCAGAAGCTCCAGAACCTCTGGAGGCACCGGGCCGCTCTACCTGTCAGAGACGCTGGCTGCCGGCACGTAGTAGTCCTCCCCGGACAGGTACGCCGCCGCCGAGCCGCCCCCGAAGTACGACTTGGTGAGCATGGCGGCCGCGTCGTTCCGGACCAGCAGCGCCCCCAGACCGGTGGGGAAGCCGAACATCTTGTGGAAGGAGATGGGCACGAAGTCGGCCGGGCAGTCCCGCAGGTCCAGAGGGGAGCAGCCCACGAGGCAGGCGGCGTCCAGCAGCACCAGCCAGCGGCCCGCGTGGTCGCACGCCGGGTAGAGGCGCCGCGCCTGGATGCCTCTCACGAAGCCGAGGGGGTACTTCCTGCCCGAGAAGTTGCTCTGCGCCGGGTAGCTGAAGAGGTGCGGCGTCCGGCCGGCGGCGCCGCCGCCGTCGCCTCCCGCGGGCCGCCGCGCCCGGCCCTCCACTTCCTGCGGGGAGACGGGCAGGGCGACTGCGCCGCGGGCGCACGCGGGCCCCCTGATGCCCACCACGGAGGTGTGGCTGTCGGTCAGGTGGCTGAACACGCTCCCCGCCTCGCCCTCCGCCGCCGGCCTCCAGGGGAAGCTCTCCGCCACCAGCCTGAGCGCCGCCGTGCAGCCGGAGGTGAAGATCACGGAGTACTCGTCGGGGGGGGCGTTGAAGTGCTGCAGCACCCTGGAGGGAGAGGACGCCTCTTAGAGACACGCCTCCTCTGGGAGGCTGCCGGCAGGACGCCGCTTTACCTGAAGCGGACCCGGTCCACCGTGTCCTGGGTCAGCCGGCTGCTGGGGTGGTGGCTGTGAGGGTTTCCTGCAGGTCACATGACTGGAAGCTTACGGAGCGCCACGGCGACCACGCAACACGTCGTCACTCTGACTCACCGTACAGGTTCCTGGACACGTCCAGGGAGAAGGCCGTCAGCAGGGACTCCGGGAACAGGGTGGTCCCCGCGTGGTCCAGATACGTGACCCCTTCACAGAGAGAGAGAGAGAGAGAGGGGGAGAGACAGAGAGGGGGAAAGACAGAGAGAGAAAGAGAGAGAGAGAGAGAGAGAGAGGGAGAGAGAGAGGGGGAGAGACAGAGAGAGACAGAGAGAGAGAGAGAGACAGAGAGAGACAGAGAGAGAGGGAGAGGGAGACAGAGAGAGAGGGAGGGAGAGACAGACAGACAGACAGGGTGTATGAGTGTATGAGTGTGTGCATGTGTATGTGTGTACATGCGTGTGTGAATGCGTTGTGTGCACGTGTTGTGTATCTTGTGTACTTGTGTGTGAGCCGTCAACTGGGTTCTTACACATGTTGACCAATGGATTTCCAGGATTTTTCCAGGACTTTAAACCAAATTTCCATGACCAAAATAAAATCCCGGTGTAAACATAAAAAATGTAGAACATTGTGCGTATTGAGAGGCCGGCTTTCTGTAAAAAACATAATAATTATTTCAAACTCGCCGTAAATGAACATGTGATTATAACACATTTCCATGACTTTTCCAAACATTTTATGATTTCCTTGACTTTTCCAGGTTTTCCACGTCCCTACGAACCCTGTCAAACCACCCTGTCAGTGCGCATGCGCCTACCTTTCAGCCGGGTGAACTGCCGCTCCACCTCGGCCTGCAGGTCCCCCTCGTAGCCGTAGCGGCTCCACGAGGACCGGAACGACTCGAACGAGCACAGCGACCGGAAATCCATCGAGCGAGCTCCCGGTCACAGAGACGAGGGACCGACCGACAGACCGACAGACTCACACACCCACAGACTGACACACGCACACACTGACAGACTCACACACCCACAGACTGACAGACTCACACACCCACAGACTGACACACGCACACACTGACAGACTCACACACCCACAGACTGACACACGCACACACTGACAGACTCACACACCCACAGACTGACACACGCACACACTGACAGACTCACACACTGACAGACTGACTCACTAGCTCACTGACACTATGTTAAAACAGTCTAAAGTCCTCCCTTTCAAACCGTCGCGAGCCCATGATGAGGTCACGTGACTCGTGTAGTTGGTAGAGAAACAGGAACTTTACTTTACTCCGTATCACGTGACACAATTGATAAAGAAGAACACACAGGAGGCTCCACAGATCACACGATGGTGTGACGTCATCATAAATATATTATAACGGACTGTCAATCGATTAAAAAAATTAAATAATTAATCGCACATTTTGAAATTCATTAATCGCGATTCAAATTGTTTTTTCTTCTAAAGACTACATCTTGTAAATGAAGGAGTAATCCCTTCAGACACTTGTTTAATTGTTTTTAAAGACACCTTCACACAGAGCTGTCTCAGAGAGGCTCCTCCCCTTAAAGGGCCAGCCAAGGATTTAATATCCTGATGATAAATAGTTTCTTCAGTGAAACATCAGATTAGTAAAACAAGGTGCATTAGAGACCCATTGGACCCGTCATCTTTACCACTGAACAGCAGAACCAGTGGCTTTGTAACTGACTGACATTACAATATGTCATGTTAACCCTCTGAGGCTGGGAGTATTTTCTCGATTTTACAAAAAAAATTAAATTCACCTTTTAAAGTCTTTTGCATATGACACATCCCCACGTGTTCTACATCAAACATTCCAGAACAATCTCATCTCTACATGAGGCTCGTTGTCCTCCTCGTGTTCTCTGGTTCTGACTGACAGGCTGCTAATGAGCCTCACCTGGGAGGTGGGAGGGCCTTGTGATTTACTGAGAGTTCATTGGTTGTTTTTTGTGTGCAAAATGTTGACATGATGATGACGTTATAATAAAGTAATATATCATAACATGCACTTTATACATATGACCATTTATGTTTTGATTAACATGTTACATATATATATATATATATATATATATATATACAGGACTGTCTCAGAAAATTAGAATATTGTGATAAAGTTCTTTATTTTCTGTAAAGCAATTAAAAAAACAAAAATGTCATGCATTCTGGATTCATTACAAATCAACTGAAATATTGCAAGCCTTTTATTCTTTTAATATTGCTGATTATGGCTTACAGCTTAAGAAAACTAAAATATCCTATCTCTAAATATTAGAATATTTCCTCAGACCAAGTAAAAAATAAGATTAATAACAGCAAAACAAAATCAAACATTTGAAAATGTCCATCAATGCACTCGGTTGGGAATCCTTTTGCACGTATTACTGCATCAATGCGGCGTGGCATGGAGGCAATCAGCCTGTGGCATTGCTGAGGTGTTATGGATGTCCAGGATGCTTCAATAGTGGCCTTTAGCTCATTTGCATTAGTAAAATCCAAGTTGCTTGAAATCCAGTGTGAAGTTCCCAGTCAGTGATGGTTTGGGAGCCATGTCAGCTGCTGGTGTTGGTCCACTGTGTTTCATCAAGTCCAGAGTCAATGCAGCTGTGGACCAAGAGACTTTAGAGCACTACATGCTTCCGTCTGCTGAAAAGCTCCATGGAGATGAGGATTTCATTTTCCAGCATGATCTGGCACCTGCCCCCAGTGCCAGAACCAGCAGTAACTGGTGTACTGACCATGGCATTACTGGCCTCCATTGGCCTGCCAGTTCCCCTGACCTGAACCCCAGAGAGAATGTGTGGGGTGTTGTGAAGAGGAAGCTGAGAGACACCAGACCAACAATGCAAATGAGCTAAAGGCCGCTAGTGAAGCATCCTGGGCATCCATAACACCTCAGCAATGCCAGAGGCGGATTGCCTCCATGCCACGCCGCGTTGATGCAGTAATCCGTGCCAAAGGATTCCCAACAAGTCCTGAGTGCATTAATGGACATTTTACAATGTTTGATTTGGTTTTGCTGTTCTATCTTGGTCTGAGGAAATATTCTAATATTTAGAGATAGGATATTTGAGTTTTCTTAAGCTGTAAGCCATAATCAGCAATATTAAAAGAATAAAAGGCTTGCAATATTTCAGTTGATTTCTAATGAATCCAGAATGCATGACATTTTAGTTTTTTTAATTGCATTACAGAAAATAAAGAACTTTATCACAATATTCTAATTTTCTGAGACAGTCCTGTATGTATTTATATATTGACTATGTATGATGAACATGAAGACATCTCCTCACATGCTCAACATGAATCGTGGTCATGAGGTTTTTTTAATGGGGTCAAACTCAGTTTCCAGTGGTTGAAGAGACAAAGCATCCAGTGTGAGCTGCAACGTTTCAACCAGACAGGGAACATCAACTTCTTTATGTACTCCAAAACATAAAGATAATACAATACATGCACAGAAAATACATTTTATACATGCAATGTTCCATCATTTTGAATATGTGTCCCCTTATTACGATAAGATTCTTACATGAAACTTTAAAAAAAATATTGTATGCACAAACACAGAATCCAATATATATATATATATATATATATATATATATATATATATATATATATATATATATATTGGATTCTGTGTTTGTGCATACAATATTTTTATATATATATTGTATTTGTATGTTAGGCTTGAAAAGGTTGTGTCATAACTGGGAGAACCATGTCGGGTTATATGCATCCTTTATGTATTTCCCCACTTGTATTGATCTTTATGGTCTCAAAACTAAGAAGATTTTTATTTTAAATCAAGAAATGAAGGCTAAAATTTTTACTTAAGATTACTTCATCTTGAGTTCACTTTATTCTAATCATGTAAATTGTGCTGCTGTCTACAGCTTGTAATGTAACACACCAGTAAGTCTCAGTAATTACATTAAATATAACCCCTTATCTTATCAACACACACTGCACATAAAGGAATACATTAGTCCAACGTGTGGCATTCAAATCATAATATAAACACATTATTGCTGCATATCATTCCAGCGTGATTACTTCCAGGTTACCTGCAGTGTCTAATAACGATGAAATAATCACGTTTATCTGATATTGATCCTCCATGTAAACCTACTGCAGCTCTGCCTCCCTTTTCATGCCCATCTCTTCTTTATTTGATATCTTCTCTGTTGTCAGTAACTGAGCACCAACACGTCTCTCACAGCAATCCCTTTATTCATAATCCCCGACTCCTTAATCTCATTGACACACACGGAGGAGAGGAATTAGTCACAAGTGATCGGCATGAAATGCCCGATCATCTCACGGGCTCCGAGAGCAGAGACATAACGCCGCCCGCCGTGCCCTTCACAGCCTCGTGGTGCCTCAGCCTGGAAGCAGAAACACACCGGTCCATGTGTTATTCCTCTGGACTCTTATTGATCTTTGTTGACCTCTCATCCTAACTCCACGAGCCTCCGCCTGAAAGAAGTCTCCTAAAAAGAGAAGAGTGGCGGCGCAGCGTGGCTCCAGGGCTGAGTTCATCCCTGTGTTCTCTTAGACGTTGACTCCTCTTCATCACAAGTAAAGGAGGAAAAGTGAGCCGACAGACGCCAGGAGGCTCACAGCAGCATCATTGTCCCCGTGCAACGCACTGAGTATAATTAAATATGCCACTTATGCTTCACTGATTTGTTTCCTTCACAATTTGAACTCAGCTGAATGCATGTTGTTCATGTGCCGGCTGCATTGTGGAGCGTGGCCTCATTACAGGGAGAAGGACTCGGGGTGGGGGAGGGGAGGAGAAGCGCCCCGTGAAGACATTGTGCTTAACATCACTAAATACCTCAAACGCCACATTGTCCTCCCCGGCCCTCAATTAGTGGGATCCTTGTGCAAAGCAGCGATTTCAGAGTGACTTATTTTTAGAGCGATCCGGCCCGGTGCCTGCAGGAAGCTCTCAGCCTCACGAGGAACCCAGCAGTCCTGCGGCGACGCTCGTCTCAGAGCTCCAGCGCCAACAAAGCCTCTCTTCAGCCCCAACGTGGCTTCAGACGACTGGAAAAGGCTCGAGCGGAGGGTCGCAGCGGTAGATCTGAGTCCAGCTGAGGAGCCTCCTGGCCCTCAGGACCCTCAAGACCTTCAGGACCCTCAAGACCCTCAAGACCTTCAGGACCTTCAGCGCGTGGATCTCCGTGAGGAGGAGCGCCTCTCTGGTGGCGGTGACAGGGAGAACTGGGCAGGAGATGCGGGTTCACTTGCCCTGCGTAGGGGCTTATCTTGGGCTAAGCTGAGGGACTAATAGCTGCAGCCGGTCTGAGGGACAGGGAACCATCTGTCCAGTCGCTGGACCTCTCACAACAAAGGGAGCAGACACTGCTCACAGACCGCAGACCGAAGGCCGCTCGTCGAGGAGCTACCAGAGACAGAGGAGGAACCTCGGTGCACGGTCAGTACTTCAGACCCGTCTCGGCTCCGTGTCTCCGGGTAGGAGAGGCGCTGACGAGCCAACCCGATGCAGAGTGATAACTTTACGGGTCTGTCTGTTGTTCACTAACTGGGAGCTGGGAATGAGCGTCTCCTGACTCCCATTAGCTGATTCGTGGTTCTTCGGCGCTCTGCTGGGTTGTAAATGCATTTCGTTGCTCTGGCGACGGCGGGGATAGTTTGGGGGAGACGGATCGTCACATTAGAGCGTCGCTCTGAGGAGCCTTTGTGTTGAGGGAGGAATGCCACGCCGCCGGCTCACGCTCTGATGTGTGTTCGTTAGGAACAGAATGTGACTTGAGATACTCAAGGAGTGATTAGTTCTGGCTTACTTCCATTATGACAAAGATATGTAATTGAATACCTTATTTCATGGAGCATTGTTTATGACTAATTGTTTATTTTAGGAGCTTTGCTACACTGGAGCACTATTACGTAATAATATGATAAAATACAATCATTTGAATCTTCAGAAAGAAAGAACATTGCTTTGTTTTGTTTTACCCTCAAATCTGGACATGCAACCCCTAAAGTAATCCACTTAGACTTTGTTCTGCATTTCCCTGAAGGATTAATGCCCTGCTTTTATTTATTGGTAACTTATTGTGTGAAGCTCCTTTCTGCCTGCGGTGCTGTGGGATCTGATGTTTTATTATTATTCTCCAGGCCCTGTCGATGTTTTATCACTACACTCGAGGGTGCTGCTGCGTCTCTAAGTCTTGAGTGGGCGCTGACGGGCTCGAGGTGACAGAAATGGGTCAAAGGGGTCTTAGCATTAACTAAACAAATCCCGGCCTATAGGATTAGACGAGATGTTGCTGTTTATTTGATGTATTCACTTCACGGTGACACACGGCGGGAAGAATGGCTGAGAGTGACGTTACAGGCCGTTTATTCAAGATCGTCCTTCAGCTCACACCGGAACAATATCTAATCCTCAATCTGTGTCTCCTCATTTATTAATTTATTAACTAGTTAGTTACTGATATTTCCACATTGTGCTCTCCTCGGTTAGTCAGTCAAACTCTCATTTCTGGTCTTTTCTGGCGACACAGAGTTCTGTATTATTGGTTTGTGTTGCATCCTGCAGAGCGTGAGACGAGCAGGTCCACACCACCTCAATATGAAGCAAGGCAGCAGCCGCTTAGCTTAGCTTAGCTTAGCACAAAGACTGTAAACAGCCTCTCTACAGCTCACTAGTTAACACATTCCATCGTGTTTGTGTCGTCTTTTTATGGATGACGTATAAAGTGTAAACACAACAAGAATGTGCCAGATGATACTTTAGCTTTAGCTTCCAGGAGTCTTTTCTGTTGGCTTGTTTCCAGTCTTTATGCTAAGCTAAGCAAACAGCTCGACATGTACGGCTCAGACATGAGAGCGCTATCGATCCTCTCATTTCTGAATCCAAGAACATCTGCGTGTTTCCCCAAAAGGTCGTTGAGACTCTGTTGGTGGAGGCTTGAATCACACGGGATGAACCGGCATGTTCCCTCCTCTTCATCGAGGTCTCAGAACGGACCCTGCATTGTGAACAATGAGCCGAGGTTTGAGAGGACGCTCCGCATGTGGAAACACGTGCACAGTGCATATGAACATCCCCATTGACCTTATCTAGTTTATTACCTCTGAGCTCTTTATTCTTTGTGCACGATGTCTCTCAAACTCTGAGCTTCCCAAAGCCCAGTGCTAAAGGGAAATGTCTGCAGCATTTCGTCGTGACCTTGGTCTCTGTGTCAGCTCAGGTGCAATAAGCTTCCTTCCTACAACAGATTGGATCCTCAGCAGAGCCCACATAGTGCTGATATTAAGAAACTCACCGGTCACACATCACCTGGTCCTCCGGCCTCCGGCCCCGAGATCCTCTGTTTCTCATCTCATGCGGAGAGACTCAACTAGCTTTAGCCGCAACTAAAGATGCGGTCCCATGTGAAGAGATATATATATACACATATAGGCCTCTAGGCGTATCTCCTCTCACTAGTACAGAAGACAAACAACCATCATACACAATCATCAGAGTCCCTGATGAAACCTACAAAGGGTTTGTTCACACGGCAGAGCGTTAGGGAAGCTAATGACGCATCTGCTGCTGCTGCTAGCGCACAGTGAAGCTGCTTTTAGCATACAGTGAAGCTGCTGATAGCGCACAGTGAAGCTGCTTTTAGCATACAGTGAAGCTGCTGCTAGCGTACAGTGAAGCTGCTTTTAGCATACAGTGAAGCTGCTGCTAGCGTACAGTGAAGCTGCTTTTAGCATACAGTGAAGCTGCTGATAGCGCACAGTGAAGCTGCTTTTAGCATACAGTGAAGCTGCTGCTAGCGTACAGTGAAGCTGCTTTTAGCATACAGTGAAGCTGCTGCTAGCGTACAGTGAAGCTGCTTTTAGCATACAGTGAAGCTGCTGCTAGCGTACAGTGAAGCTGCTTTTAGCATACAGTGAAGCTGCTGATAGCGTACAGTGAAGCTGCTGATAGCGTACAGTGAAGCTGCTGCTAGCGCGCGGTGAAGCTGCTGCTAGCGCACAGTGAAGCTGCTGCTAGCACGCGGTGAAGCTGCTGGTAGCGTACAGTGAAGCTGCTGCTAGCTGATAGCACGCGGTGAAGCTGCTGGTAGCGTACAGTGAAGCTGCTGCTAGCTGATAGCACGCGGTGAAGCTGCTGGTAGCGTACAGTGAAGCTGCTGCTAGCTGATAGCACGCGGTGAAGCTGCTGGTAGCGTACAGTGAAGCTGCTGCTAGCACGCGGTGAAGCTGCTGGTAGCGTACAGTGAAGCTGCTGCTAGCTGATAGCACGCGGTGAAGCTGCTGCTAGCGCACAGTGAAGCTGCTGCTAGCACGCGGTGAAGCTGCTGGTAGCGTACAGTGAAGCTGCTGCTAGCACGTGGTGAAGCTGCTGCTATCTGCCAGCGAGCGGTGAAGCTGGTGCTAGCGTACAGTGAAGCTGCTGCTTTGCTTTTCTGGCTGGCCTTTCTTCCCCAGAGAAATCCTGAGCACAGGAAATGAAACTTTTCACATTTCCTGCAGCAGGTTGTCAGTAATAAAGAGGAGGGCAAGCCGTTAGCGCTGAGGGAGCTCTGCTAACACCCAATGCTCTCAACACAGTCGGACTTCATCATGAAATTAGGATCCCTTAGATTTCCTCTTTATTGAAACAGAGAGTGGAGCCTCTGAAGCCCTGAGCTCTCCGTGAAGCTCGCCTGTTGTCTCTGGTTGCAGGAGCTTCACATCAAAGACATCAAAGACATCAAAGACGGTTCAACACACGATGTCCGACCAGGAGGAGACGTCGTCCGAGGGTCTGAACGTCACGCTGACGCTGAGGCTGCTGATGCACGGGAAGGTGAGAGGAGCGGAAACAGGTCCGATAACTGAGAGCATTCATGTCGTCACCCAGCAGCAGAATGCATCGTTCATCACACAGACACAGGCTGCTGCTCTACACGAGTCTCAAGAGAACATTGAGAGTTTCTGTCTTTTCATTCACAGGAAGTCGGCAGCATCATCGGGAAGGTACACATGACCTGTTGTTGTGATCCATCAGATCCCTTTCTGCTTCTTTTCTTCTGTTCATCAAACTGATCCATCCCCTGTTCTTCTTCTCCTCCCCCAGAAAGGAGAGACCGTGAAGAGCATGAGGGAGGAGGTGAGCAGCCGTCCGTCTTCTGGAACAATCATCATCACAAAGCGAAGCAACAGTAATAATAATGGTGGATTGTGTGTTTTTCAGAGCGGCGCCCGCATCAACATCTCGGAGGGGTCGTGTCCCGAGAGGATCGTCACCATCACCGGCCCGACGGAGGGCATCTTCAAGGCCTTCTCCCTCATCGCGCACAAGTTCGAGGAGGTGAACAAACTCACGGGTCTTCATGGAGATCACGTTGAACGCCAGACTTTAGGAGGGATTCTGGAGATACTTTGGAGTCCGAAGCCCTGCAGTGAATAAAACGGAGGTTCTCCAGGCGGTGGCTGTAACGGTGTCTTTGCCCCCCCCCCCAGGATGTCACTGCAGCGATGGCCGACAGCCCCGTGACCAGCAAGCCGCCCGTGACCCTCCGCCTGGTGTTCCCGGGCAGCCAGTGCGGCTCGCTGATCGGCAAAGGAGGCTCCAAGATCAAGGAGATCCGAGAGGTGTGTTCTCCCTCCCTCACGGGAAGTTGTTTCCCAGCTTCCTCCGGCTGCTTCACACCTCCAGCATCAAGCGCTCGCCATTAAAACGCGTGCATTCCTATTAATTGTGCTCCCCATCTGCTGCCGCTGAGAATCCCTGTGATTACGCCTGTAAAGATCAGCGGATGGCGAATGCTCGTTCTGAATGGACAATATTTGTGCGCCGCCTCTTCAAATATTGGAGCCCACATTGCTATTTGGCGTGCAGCTGCTCGCTGCATGCCCAAAATGGTTTCTGGGTAATTTGCGGGTGCTTGAAAACAGCGTTCCAGCATTTGGGTGATGCTGCTCTCTGCTCGGCATAAATAGGACATTTGTTTCCTCTGTTGTGAAGACCACAGGCGCTCAGGTTCAGGTGGCAGGAGACATGCTGCCGGACTCCACGGAGAGGGCCGTCACCATCTCCGGCACGCCGCAGGCCATCACTCAGTGTGTGCGGCACATCTGTGCCGTCATGCTGGAGGTAAGCCAGAGAACGATCCAACGAGAGGGAGCTATCAATACGGACATAGAATGTGTTCTACCCCAGGATAAAAGCTGTGCATCCAGTCGGAGGGGCCTCACGAGGAGATGTTCAACATATCGTTTCTTTTATTAGATAATGATAGCTGCCGTCAGAGGAGGGTCAGGCCTCCTTTACACCAAATCAAATCATCATTTCTGTGCTTGACATACTGCTGGCCCGGCAAGGGGGATGGGAGGGACTGGAATACCGCTCACTCTTTAATATAAGCTGAAGCTAAAGGTTATATTAGTTTTCCTGAAGTTTAGCATTAAAATGGAAATGTCCTCCAAATCCACATGTACCGCTCCATTCACAGTCGCATCAGAACTTGTTTTAGTCCAAGGTCTCATGCCTCTACCCATGAAAGGGAATACAAATACTCAGCAGGCGATTTAGAAAAGCGCCGTGCAGCTCTCCCTCCTCTTCTGTCGCTGAGGATGAGTTCTGCTCTGTGTCTCTAGTCGCCGCCTAAAGGAGCCACCATCCCCTACCGGCCCAAGAGCCTGGGGGCCGGAGCCCACGCCATGATGGCGCCGCAGCACCCGGCACAGGTGAGTCCCGTGGGAGTCGCCTAACGGCTGGTAAAGGTTAGAAGCACAGCGGTTGATGGGAGCTCAGTCACACTGATCAGTGAACGCATCGCACCACTAGAGGGACGCGTGAGGAGCTCCTCCCCCTGGGAGAGGAGAGGTCATGATCACGAGTAACGAGTCAGAAATATGAGCGACATGAGGCGACTGCAGCTCTGGCTCCTGATGTGGGCTGAGTGAGTCTGACCTATCACACATCTGCTCGTGTTATTGGATTCCTGGCCATCGTGGTAAGGGGGGGGGGGGGGGGGGGGCAGCAGATGACATTTAGATGAAATTCCATCAAATCCATACACATTACAGCTCTGGAAAAGTGGAAGAGAATGGATTTTCAGAAAAGCACTCACTGCACCGAGTTCCACACCATGTCCCCTGTGACACGTCAACTTTAAGGTCTGATGTTCACTCCTCTCTCCTCTCTCCTCTCCTCTCTCCTCTCCTCTCCTCTCTCCTCTCTCCTCTCTCCTCTCTCCTCACTCCTCTCTCCTCTCTCCTCTCTCCTCTCTCCTCTCTCTCTCTCCTCTCTCCTCTCTCTCTCCTCTCTCATCTCTCCTCTCTATCCTCTCTCCTCTCTCCTCTCCTCTCTCATCTCTCCTCTCTCCTCTCTCCTCCCAGGCCTTCTCCATCCCAGGCCAGTATGCGTTCGCTCACCAGGATGTGAGTATGACCTTCTGCGCTGCCGACCTTGACCCTGACCTCTCCTCCCACGCCCCCACTCCACCCTCTGTGTGCCCCACTCTGCAAAGATGGAATTCAATAACCCTGATCTGTTGACAAGACTAACGCTAACACGTTGTTGTTGTTGTTGTTGTTGTTGTTGTTGTTGTTGTAGCAGCATGCATTAATTGAAATGAAAGTGAAGCTCTGGATCAGCGGTAGCTCCGTAGAGATGTGACGAGCTCTCTTCTGCTCCGCTCCTCTGATGATAACCCTTCTGATTGGTTAGCTCTAACCTCCTTCCTACCCTGCAGTTGACCAAGCTTCACCAGTTGGCTATGCAGCATATCCCCCTCCCTTCCCTTGGGCAGAGCAACCCTACCTTCCCTGGTACGTACCCATGGCTTCCTGGGGAAGTCCATCCGTCCCTCCGTCCTCACTCCTCTTCACAATGACACCCCCCAGGACGTCTCCGTCCTCTCAGAGCGAGAGACCCTCAGGTTCTCCTCTCCAGGAGGAGGCTTCACAGCGACCAGCATACGGCGGCAGGGAGCGTTAGCATGTAGCGTTAGCATCTAGCATTGGCATCTAGCATTAGCATCTAGCATTAGCATCTAGCGTACGATGAGATGAGGAACAGGGAGCGTTAGCATGTAGCGTACGATGAAATGAACTATAGGGAGCGTTAGCATGTAGCGTGGCTTAACGTTTTAAGGTTTAACCACCAAACTAGTTTATTATAAACAATCCTGAAAGTCAGTGAAACTTTGACAGTGTTTGACGGATCAAAGCCGACGGACTGAAACACGAACGTGAGCCAGCGGAGCTCTGAGAGCGGAATGAGAAACAGATATTTACAGTTTAATGAATATTTAACACTTCTCACCATATTCCTCATATCCTCCCAAAATGTTAGCTCTCCGAAATACAGATCCCAATCTCTGGACCCCATCCTCCACCTCTTAAGCCTAACACTGTGTCTGTCTCCCCCCCCCCACCCACCCACCCACCCCACCCCACGTACTCATATACTACAAAGCATTACACTGATCATGTGTCAGACTCACGGGTAACGCTCTGTGATCCTGTGTTGTGTCATACAGTGTGTCTCTGAGGGAAGACTCTCTCTCCTGTGATGCAGCAGCTCGTCTACAGTGAGGCCTGCAGACTGTTGCTCACATGTTGTCCTCCTTTGCAGGAATGGACATGTCGGCCCCCACGAGTTCACAAGAGCTGGCGATACCCAACGACGTAAGTGTCCAACGCAGAGGGTCAGCGCATTATGACAGTCTAGTCAGGACCAGACCAGACCAGACCAGATCAGACCAGGCCAGGCCAGACCAGACCAGACCAGCACGAGGCCAGGCCAGACCAGACCAGACCAGCACGAGGCCCAGGCCGCTTGACATACTCAGGATGAAATGTGGGACATTCAGAGTCGCTGCTCAGGAAACACGACAGAAAAACAAATCCCTCTTCCTTCTTCTGTCGCTCTGTAGCTGTGTGTGCGTACATGTGTGTTTGTGTGTGTGCATGTGTGTACGTGTGTATGTGTAAATGTGTGTGTGTACGTGCGTGTATGTGTTAATGTGTGTGTACGTGCATGTATGTGTGTGTACGTGCATGTATGTGTGTGTGTACGTGTGTGTGTGTGTGTGTACGGCTGTGGATGTTCCTTGTTTCCTTTGAGCAAACGCAGTGAGCCGTTAAGACCAGAACCAGAGAGACGCTGAGCTCCGAGTAAACGGACACGAGTATCAGAGGGAGAGAGAGATGGTGGTGTTCTATAGTAAACTCACATGTTACGTCTCATGTGGAGCATAAGAAGAGATGGTGGTGTTCTATAGTAAACTCACATGTTACGTCTCATGTGGAGCATAAGAAGAGATGGTGGTGTTCTATAGTAAACTCACATGTTACGTCTCATGTGGAGCATAAGAAGAGATGGTGGTGTTCTATAGTAAACTCACATGTTACGTCTCATGTGGAGCATAAGAAGAGATGGTGGTGTTCTATAGTAAACTCACATGTTACGTCTCATGTGGAGCATAAGAAGAGATGGTGGTTTTATTTAGTAAACTCACATGTTACGTCTCATGTGTTTGTTTAATCTGGGGAACTCAGTAGCAGGATACAACATGCTAATACATTAGCGTTAGGCTAGCTGTTCCCCCTGTTGCCAGTCATTGTGCTAAGCTAAGCTAGGCGGCTGCTGCTTTGTCTTCCCCGTACAGCCCTAACATAACAACATGAAACATGTTCATCAAGTGGAAGTGTTACAGTGAGAGTCGCCGTGTTGTGAGCAGAGAGTCATGCAATCACACAATTATCAGGAGTCAGTCATTTGGGTATAATTGGTTTCCTGCCGTCACATTAGAACAGCTGGAGACGTGTTGTTCGTCCGGAAGAAGCAACGCGGCGTCCGCGGCTCTGAATCAGACTCCTGGAACCAGAGGAGACACGAGGAGACATGAGGAGACACAAGGAGACATGAGGAGACATGAGGAGACATGAGGAGACACAAGGAGACATGAGGAGACATGAGGAGACATGAGGAGACACAAGGAGACATGAGGAGACACAAGGAGACATGAGGAGACATGAGGAGACATGAGGAGACACAAGGAGACATGAGGAGACATGAGGAGACACAAGGAGACATGAGGAGACATGAGGAGACATGAGGAGACATGTTGTGTCCCTGCGTTGACGCCCTCCCTCTCCCTCTAGTTCATCGGCTGCATAATTGGAAGACAAGGCAGCAAGATCAATGAGATCCGGCAGATCTCTGGAGCTCACGTCAAAATTGCCAGCGCCACCGACGGCTCGGCCATGCGGCAGGTCACGATCACGGGCTCGCCGGCCAGCATCGGCGTGGCTCAGTACCTCATCAACGCCAGGTGAGGCTTCGCTACGCAGGGCGCCGGCGGCGGCGTGAGAACGAGGCGCCAGACTTCTCAGAGGATTTAATCCGCTCCGTTTTCTGTTGACTTTTTAACCCGTTCCTTCTGTGATACTTATGTTTTCTCCCCTCTCACCTCCCTTCTCCTTTGTCTCACCCATTCTCCCCCTTTTCTTTTCCCACGTCTCCTCTTAACCCCTCCACCATCTCAACTCCCCTTCAAACGTCACCCCCTGCAGCTTAGAGATGGCTAAATACACCATGCAGGCCGCTTCCTCCGCGACCCCAGTTGACCTCAACATGGGCTTCCCTCACTGCGCTCCCTCCACTGCTGCGGCCTCTATGGCCATCCTGGCGGCCTCCACCCAAGCCCCCACCATTAACATCCACTCGCCCTCCGCCTTGCAAAGCCCTCATTACGTCCCTGTCTCCAGCCTGCTCGGCATGAAAGGTCTCCCCCTCCTCGTCCACCCAGCAGCCTCCTCCAGCCTCACCCACGGTTTATGTCCTTACACCGGAAAGATGTTGGGCCCCGGCATCAAAAAGTCTGATCGACAGAAGTTCGCTCCCTATTGATGTCTCTTTAGTGATGTCTATTTACTGATGTCTCTTTAGTGATGTCTATTTACTGATGTCTCTTTAGTGATGTCTATTTACTGATGTCTCTTTAGTGATGTCTATTTACTGATGTCTCTTTAGTGATGTCTCTTTAAGTCACATCGCTGTAGCTGATCAAACAATTCAAACAAATCAAATTGAGCATAAACAGACTCACACGTAGCTCACACGTAGCTCACACCTAGCTCACTCGTAGCTTACACGTAGCTCACACGTAGCTCACACGTAGCTCACACGTAGCTCACACGTAGCTCACACGTAGCTCACACGTAGCTCACACGTAGCTCACATGTAGCTCACACGTAGCTCACATGTATAGCTCACACGTAGCTCACACGTAGCTCACACCTAGCTCACTCGTAGCTTACACGTAGCTCACACGTAGCTCACACCTAGCTCACACCTAGCTCACACACTGTGTGGGAGTATTTCACTGTATCTCTTGTCTTCCATGAATTGGAGAATATGAGAAACAGACTCTGGAAGGCTGTGTAGGATGAGGACATGTCCTCCCTGATGAGGACATGTCCTCCGTAACGAGGCAGCAGAGGAGCTTATTGACTCGTATCTTTCAGACGTGCTGAACCATTAACGTGGGGAACTCAGGCTTTATTAGCATCCAAGAAGATATATATATATATATATATATATATATTTTTTTTTTTTTTTTGTTTAATGGATTCACGTTACAGAGCTTTATTCTGAGTCCGTGAGGTATTTTAAAATGCAAAAGATGTAAATGTTGACTTAGTTTTCTATCCCTGTAACTATAGTTCACTGTGTGTGTCACTGTGTGTGTCACTGTGTGTGTCACTGTTAGGTATGCAGCGGTGCGGTGTGAGACGGTGCTGCGTTGACGTGTGTGTACAGTAGTTTGCACAGTAGTGTGTGCACAGTAGTGTGTGTACAGTAGTGTGTACAGTAGTGTGTTACCACCAGGATAGTGAACCTCACCTCTCCTTCACTAGGCTCTCCTCAGTGCTAAACGGGGTTCTGTAGTCGCGGTTCTGGATCTAGTGGATCGCCTCCTGTAGGGCCGGGCGGCCCGACTCGCCGGTTGTGTGTCGGTCCGCCGGCTTCTCTTCTGTTTCTCTCCTAAACCCCGGACGCCTCCACTGTCGGCTCCTGGACAACGGACGGCGAGCGGTGGTTGTGATGATGTCTTGTTCGTGTTCCGGCCAGACGAGGCAGCGCTGTGTGACTTTGGAATAAATGTGACTTTTTATGAATACAGATTGTTTGTTTTCTTACGTGCAGTGAAGGAAAGCTTTTACATTTCTGTTGATTACTCCGACTCCGAAACACAAACATTTACTCTGGTGATTTATGCCTTAAGTGGCTCTGAACTTTAATTGTATAAATCAGGACACACATTTCCGCTCAGCTGGAATTACATTGAATAAATCAGAGAGCATTTTGTATGTTAATTTATTTTAGTAGAAACAAGATATCTACTTTATATACATGCAGTGGATATTTGAGCACCTATTGGGAAATGATTTCACAAGTTATTAATGCTCCTTGACATATCGGCCTCACACAAACACTAATAAGTTGTATTTCCCTGGTGTTTGAGTCTCACCGTGCAACACCAACACCAACAACAACTACATCGTATAACTTCACGTGCATCTCCAGCATGTAACACATTTAAGGGCAGTGATGTGGAAATATGGAAAACAAAGCGAGCGGTAACAGCCGCCATTAGCAGCTGGCGCCACACGGACATTTTGTGGTTCCTGGCAGCAGCTCAGACGAAGCTGCCGAGCATCAGGATGAGATGAAGGCCGCCGGCTCCGGAGCAGCTGGTCGAAGACAAGTGACCTCACGGGGAGATCCAACACGAGCGGTTCTCACGGGGAGAGAACACGTTGACCTCCAGGTGATCGGGCCCACTGCTCACGGGTAGCGAGGTCTCACCCCATCCCTCTCTAGGGTAAGGCTGAGGAGGTGGACGCCTCCTGGACCCCTCTGTCCTGTGAGGGATGTGTGTGGCGGATCGGGAGCTGATCAATAGTGAATGTGAGCGAGTAAGTGGAGGAAGAGGAGCTGCGTGTTTCTGATGACGGCTTCACAGCTTCTATATTTATGATTTCTTTTTCTTAGCCTGACGCAGGCAGCAGTGAGACATCCGGCTTCTTCTGAAGCTGTTTTGACAAAACTATTTTGAGGAAAATAAGTAAATAAAAATGTATTTCTTTTTAAGTGGTTGGAAAATGTGACACGTAGAGCTGACACTTCCTGAGGAAAAATATCTGCAGTATTATAAGTATGATAATATTCCCATATGCATGTATATTTAATATGGTATTATTTCAGTTGCTCACTGTAATAATATATACTACTTTATGTGCTTCCAGAGAGAGGATAGCATGTGTTGTGGTTTATGGTCTGAATGAATGCTCCTGCAGCCCTCTTCTTGTATCTGAGTCTTTTCTGCGTGTTCGTGCCATTATGAATCAGATGCAGGTTGATATTTGCATGTCTCGTCCTCTGTACTTCTGTTTGGGAGTTTAGGGATTTATTCCGTTAACCTTCAACCGGTGGTGGGAGCAGTATGTAAAACACACCGCGTTACATTCATAATGTTGCTGTAGCTAAATGAAGCTAAATTAAAGTAGCCACGCCGTCTCTGTCTGTTGGATTATTCATGATGCATTGATGTGTAAATATTGCAGCTGGCCATGGGTATCTCTTCTACTGCTATCTTATTACTTTTGGGTGATTCACTGTGTAATATGATGTTCTCAACTGTATATGTAAACAACTGTGGGAAGTGTTACCATGGCATGTTGTGAAGACGGATATTCTTCTGAGGATCTAATGAAAAAGTCTGTTTATTCTTTCTGTCTCTGAATGAAGTGAGAAGGAAACCATTTCCTCCCGAAACCCATTAGAGTTCTTCAGTAGGAGGTAGGAGAGAAGGAGGTGACTTCAGGTCGGCTGCGGCTTGTTGTACCTCAATGTTTCCACGTTTTATTCTTGGAGGTGTAAAGAAGGCTTTGAAGAGGATTCAGATTGGGACACAATGATCTCTCAGCTTCATTCTGTCTTCTTCTGTTTTATCTCTGCAGTTATTGCCCCCCCCCCTCACCCTCCCCCCTCTGGAGGCTAATGTTCTTTTCTCATTCGGCAACAAATTACTTAGAGACCAAGTATCAGGGAACGACTTCCTAACTCCAGATAATTAAGTAAAGCTGTTAATCGCAGCAGCGCGTGAGCCTCTAATTGGCCGGCTCGTTTCAAACGGCGCCATCTAGCGGCCGCTCGGCCTCAGGCATTCAGTCGTTCTCTCTCTCTCTCTCTCTCTCTCTCTTGTTCTGTTTCTTTGGTCACTGTGAGAAGTGTCGTCGTGCAGCGGGGACGTCAGAAGCTGCTGCGCGGCACACTGCGCGGCGCATCGCACGAGACGGAGGAGCGCGCGCCCGCGCCGCGGAGACTAAAGTTGAGACGCGCCGCGAGCTTCCTGCGGGGCGACGCCGCGCGCACGGGGGCTCAACACCGCACCGCACCGCACCGCACCGCCAGCTGCTGCTGCTGCTGCGTTCTGGACCCCGGCGCACGGACGGATAACGGGACCGACTCCGCGGATCACAGGTGCGTGTGTCTGCGGGCCGGGGGGTCGAGGGGAAGGGGGGGGCATGTTTAGTCTGATTGATCTCTTTCTCCGGGTTTTCACGCGTCAACTTACTTTTGCCGCGTGTTCTCTGGCGCATTTCATGGAGATGCGCCTCAGGAAGCGCCGCCGCGCCGCCGCTGGAGCGTCACAAAAGATCTTTTATGCAAATGAGCTCGAGCTGCACATTGTTCCAACCTGCGGGGCAAAGGCGGCCGCACCTGTGGAGGCTGCAGGGTATCGGTGGTCTGAGTGCTCACCAGAGACTCAGCGACATGCTCAGCAACACACAGGTGGTTGATGAGCAGCTCTTCACAATCTGATTGTTTTCATGCATCTTTTTTCTTTTTTGCGGTTATATTTTGGGATTTATTTACATTGTATTTATTAATTCACATTTGTTATGGTCACAGTATCTCTGGCTGTGTCATCTCGTTCTGTCTGAGCCTGTCTCCACACGGCTGATGCATGTCCTGCTCCAGTCTCCTGCTCCAGCTCCTCCGGGGCTCTGTGTGTGTAAGCTCATTTTCACCTTGTTCCTTCACATCATCTTCAGATTATTTGACAGGTTCAGGCGAACTTTCCTTTGATTTGGGTCACTCGTAGATGTACAGTCAAGAGGATGAGATTCAATTAGCAGCCTGCAGCTGTAATCACGGGCAGATGGCTTCATCCTCGTGGATCTGGCCTCAGTATCCCTCATTGCTCTAATTGGATTCCATCATTTCTCACAGTTTATTTATATGAAACGAGTGTTTCCAGCGTGGCGTCATTAATCCGATGCGTTCCCAGCCCGTCAGCCTCCTCTGTCCCAACACATCCTCGTTTGCCTCGTCATAGATTGTCAAAGTTAATTGTTGCGTTGCTCGCCGCGTGCCGTGCACGGCGTCGGGATGCCGGAGGAGAGCAACGTCTGAAACGTGCATGAGATGTCTGAATGAGTTCTCCTCTGGGTGACATGCAGGGGGGTCTAGAGGGACTCGCTTCTCCAAGACAACGAGGACCTCCCCGGGCTGCTGAGGCAACGTGTTCCTTCACAGAGCGCCGGCAGTTAGAGACTCACACGTCCACGCCGGTGTTCCTGGAGATCGGAGCACATTCGGCTCTATTTATAGCCGCCTTGTGCGAGTGGAACACGGTGAACCTGTCCGAGGCGGGTCGGCCTGAACACGGCTCGGTTATTGAAACCAATTGAATCTGTGAGAACGTCTCTGATTGGTCACGGCGGAGCTAAACGCTTCACCCTGAGCTCAGGTCGCGGTGTGGAGGCTCCCGGGCCTCAACCGCTCTGCTGGGTAATGAAAGCCATAATAATTTATGAGTCATAAATGAAAGCAATGGGCAGCACCGGCGCACCGTCAAGTAACCGCTTGATTAATTACTGCTGCTGCACCTCAAACCGGCTTCAATAGCCGGAGCCGTAAACTGACCTTTGACCTTTGGATGGATTTCTGCCTCATAACTGAACCCAACGTACAACTCATCCTCACAACACATCTACATGTTAGTGGAGGTAACATCAGCATCTACATGTAAGTGGAGAAAACATCATCTACAATATGTTAGTGGAGGAAACATCAGCATCTACATGTGAGTGGCAAAAACATCATTACCTACATGTGAGTGCAGAAAACATCATCATATACATGTTAGTGGAGAAAACATCAGCATCTACATGTGAGTGGAGAAAACATCAGCATCTACTTGTGAGTAGAGAAAACATCATCTACATGTTAGTAGAGAAAACATCATCATCTACTTGTGAGTAGAGAAAACATCATCTACATGTTAGTAGAGAAAACATCATCATCTACATGTTAGTGGAGAAAACATCATCATCTACATGTTAGTGGAGAAAACATCATCATCTACATGTTAGTAGAGAAAACATCATCATCTACATGTTAGTGGAGAAAACATCATCATCTACATGTTAGTAGAGAAAACATCATCATCTACATGTTAGTGGAGAAAACATCTGCATGTGAGTGGAGAAAACATCAGCATCTACATGATGTTCATCTCGTTGTGATGATGGACGTTGATGTTCATCTCGTTGTGATGATGGACGTTGATGTTCATCTCGTTGTGATGATGGACGTTGATGTTCATCTCGTTGTGATGATGGACGTTGATGTTCATCTCGTTGTGATGATGGACGTTGATGTTCATCTCGTTGTGATGATGGACGTTGATGTTTATCTCGTTGTGATGATGGACGTTGATGTTTATTTCGTTGTGATGATGGACGTTGATGTTTATCTCGTTGTGATGATGGACGTTGATGTTTATCTCGTTGTGATGATGGAAGATGATGTTTATCTCGTTGTGATGATGGACGTTGATGTTTATCTCGTTGTGATGATGGACGTTGATGTTTATCTCGTTGTGATGATGGAAGATGATGTTTATCTCGTTGTGGTGTTGGACGTTGATGTTTATCTCGTTGTGATGATGGACGTTGATGTTTATCTCGTTGTGATGATGGAAGATGATGTTTATCTCGTTGTGGTGTTGGACGTTGATGTTTATCTCGTTGTGATGATGGACGTTGATGTTTATCTCGTTGTCGTGTTGGACGTTGATGTTTATCTCGTTGTGATGATGGACGTTGATGTTTATCTCGTGCTCATCCAGTATAACGAAGTTATAAAACATCTCTTCAATACGCTTCATTGTATTTCAAAATTATATTTACATTATTCAAAACTATTATTAAATATTATTAATATTTACACACCACAATCCACAAAAAAGAAAATTCAAACACAAATCTGATCTTTGCATGTTGCCATTGGAGATATAATAAAGTGATTATAATATGTCTGCAGCTACATGAGCAAGATGTAAAACATGCAAGTATTTAAAATATACTCATATACTGTCCATGTATAATGTATAATATATATTATACATGTATATGTACATGTATAATTTATACTGTACATGTATAATATATACTGTACATATATAATATTTACCTATAGAAGATATACTGTACATACATACTATATACATGTATAATATATATTGTACATATAGAATATATACTTTACATTTAGAGACCCACACACAATGTGAGGGAATGAGCATAAGTTATTGTTATTTCACCCAAAGAAATAAAGTTATTCATGTTTTCGAGGTTGAATGCATTAACAATAGAATATGCAAATAACAACACACGTACATTATCAGCTCTTATGAACTACACAACACACAGAGCATGAACACACACATTGGGGGGCAGTGCAGTGTGAAAGGGAACAACACACAGCAGTTTATGTATTTTCAGTTTTCTTTCCTTTTATGATTCATAACCAACAAACGTTGAATCTCCTGGAAATAAAAGCAGCGTCTCCGTCTCCAGCTTCCTGCTGCTTTGTCGGCCTGTCTGGATATATATATATATATATATATATATATATATATATATATATATGTTTATTTATATATATGTATATTTATATATAAAAAACAAATACAAAATTATTAAAGGCCCAATAAACACAAAATGAAATGCAATACAATTGTAATATTTAAATCACACGTGTGGTTCTGTACATGTGTGTGTATATATATATATATATATATATATATATATATATATATATATATATACATATCTATATATACACATATGTATATATACATATACTGTATATGTATATATTATATATAGATGTATATATACATGTATTATATATACATATACAGTATATGTGTATATATACATATGTGTATATATAGATATGTATATATATGTGTGTGTATATATATATATATATATATATATATATATATATATATATATATATATGTTTACTCAACAGGAGCACAAATGTTTCTGTATATGATCACACACACACACACACACACACCGCATGGCTTCTCCCGGCCCGTGCTGGCATCATTATTTATTAATGAAACAAAACTCCTAAAGCAGCAACACTAGAGGACGACGCAGGTCTTGTTTTATTGGAGTTATTATAATACGAGTTTATCCACGGGAGGCTGTGTGCCGACTCGAGCCATTACGGCCAAAACAAACTGAATAATGGGAGGTAAAAATCACAAGAAGTGGTTCTTAGAAATATATACGCTTATATAAATATATATATATATATATATATATATTTATGTATAAATATATATATATATATGTACATATAAATAAATATATATATACGTACATATAAATATAAATATATATATATATATCTGTATATATAAACATATATATATATAGATCATATCATAAATCAATATATATATATATATATATGTGTGTATAAATTATACATATAACTCTGTGTGGTTTAAAATGAAAAGGCTATTATTCAGAACAAAGACATGCAGCAATGTTTTCCAGCTTTTATTACGTGTTTGTTTTCCAGAGATAATTGCTGGTAGCTGATAATTGTTAATTGTGGAGTGTGTTTCCACTTTGCTCTGAGGTGGGTGTTTAAACTCAGCGTTACATAAACTCTCCTGGATGATTGATGGCTGCACTCGTTGTTAGTTTAGGACTTGGCGGGTCACACCTGAGCAGTTTTTGATCTTAAAGGGTTTTATACAGAAGCACGTGGCAGTTTATCACATAGTATGAGCTCATTACCTTCAGATTAATATTCATAATCTGTTTAATAGCCCGTAACATCAGCTTCTCCCCTGCAGAGATGTGTTATCTTGACTTCTCGTTGTGTTTTGGTCTCTTTGCAGTCTCAGTGGCTTTGTGAGTCTTGCAGATAGAGAACAGTGAACGCTCTGCAGCTCTCAGGGTGAAGATAAATCCATGACCTTTCAACAAGTGGCTCATATGCAGCACCATAAATGTAAGAGAACGTGCGTTAGCTTGAACTCGAGGAGCGGTAAGAAAAGACCTCTAGAATGTTGAACAGGAGGTTTCAATCTGCAGAATGAGACACACATTAAGCCGCGAGGCGGAGGATTAATTACACATTTAGAAAAGATGAAGTCTGTATTAAAGATGGCATCCGCCTGTTATGAATCATTTAGTGCCAGATCCAAATTATTATGAGTTGTTATGGGATTAAAGAGTAAATATCAAAGGATAAGCTATATTTATCTATTTATCTCACTGTCAACAACAAACATGGGAAGACCCCGACGAGCCGGTCTCAGTACGTTGTGACGTGTCTAGCTGTGGTTCCCAGAACATGTTTACTTCCCTTAAAACTGATCACACCTACAGAAGCTCTGTGTTGTCACAGCAGCAGTTTACAGTTACTGATTTGAAGGAACATTTTAAGGATGAACACACACTCGGCGCTGAAGTGAGAACGTGTCAGCCGACGCTGACGGCTATAAGCTCCGAGCACGACGCCGTCGGCTCGGTGAGACTCGAGCGTAACAAGATGCACTTCAGCCGGCCGGTGGCCGAGGGCAAGCGGCCGCGTTGTGCTACGTAGCTCTGTGAGCTCCAGCGTCCCTCATTGTGATGCATGTGTGCAAAGCCTGAGCGGAACACCAACGTCAGCCTGACAGCAGCAGCGCTCACGCACCGAGGGAGTCCTTGAGCCGCGAGACTCTGAAGGTAGCCAACGGCTAGTGGACAACACCACTACATGCAACAACAGTGTGGAACAATGGTGTGGAACAACAGAATAGAACAATAGAGTAGAACAACAGAGTAGAACCATAGAGTAGAATACTAGTGTAGAACAATAATGTAGAACGATAGTATAGAACAATAGTGTAGAACAATAGTGTAGAACAATGGTGTAGAATACGAGTGTAGAACAATAGTGTAGAACAATAGTGTAGAACAATAGTGGAGAACACTAGAGGACAACAATAGTGTAGAACAATAGTGGAGAACAATAGAGGACAACAATAGTGTAGAACAATAGCGTAGAACAATAGCGTAGAACAATAGAGTAGAACAATAGAGTATAGACCCAGACTGCAGCAGTCTAACAGCACTAATACCACAGCAGCCCCACTTTGAGCCCGAGACTGGATCAGAATTCATGAATATCGAAATGAGAGTTTAACAACATCCAGAGAGGCTTTGCAGTCGCCCCTCTCTCTCTCTCTGTCTCTCTCTCTCTGTCTCTCTCTGTCTCTCTCTCTGTCTCTCTCTCTCTCTTTCTCTCTCTCTGTCTCTCTGTCTCTCTCTCTCTCTGTCTCTCTGTCTCTGTCTCTCTCTCTGTCTCTCTCTCTCTTTCTCTCTCTCTCTCTTTCTCTCTGTCTCTCTCTCTCTCTCTCTCTCTCTCTCTCTCTCTCTCTCTGTGTATTACCTCTTATTGCTCCCCTCGTCCTGAGGAGCTGCCAGTGGCTCTGTTGGGAATGGATCGGTGTTCATTGAGTGAGACAACTGAGTCAACAGGGCGAACTATTCTAAACAAGCGAGGACGGCCCTCACAGGTCCTCGTCAGTCAACAGGGAATAATCTCTCCTCTCACGAGAACTGTTGACCCGCTGCAGCGCCGGGGAGATGACATCCGACATGTGAGGAAACGAGCCGAGGCTGCATCCAGTGAAACCGGCACTAGAATGTTCCGCCTGTGAAGCGGTGACAGCTGATCCTGAGATCCCACTGAGCATCGACGGTAGAAAGCGATGCGCTTTTAGTTTTTAAGAAACCGATGAGACGCTTAGTGGGAAAGTTTTGCTGAACTTTTACAAAAGACGTGGCCTCATTTTTTAAAATTGTTGTACTTGTGTCAGCTTTCAGTAGATTCATCTTCCCAGACTGGAATTATTTCCTATTTCTGAATCAATTTTTGCTTGTAAAGTTGACTGACTGCGATTCTTTAAAAAAAAGAAAGGAAATAAAAAGCAGCCGATATCGATCGAGGTTCTTTGTTCCGTGAGAAGAGCTTAAGAGTCCGTCAGGTCCTCCTCTCTCCCTCGTGCTGCCGGGGGATCGCTGAGGTTACTGCATGAAGCCGTATTGATTTCCTCACACCCACCCCCCCATCCCCCCATTCCGATGACGCCCCCCCATTCCGATGACACCCTCCCGTCCCGATGACACCCTCCCGTCCCGATGACACCCTCCAGTGACTTGCTGAATACTTGCTCGACTCGACGGGCGGCGCTCGGAAGTCGGCCGCGCTTCGTGCGTCGTCCTCGAGAGCGAATCCCAATCGATCCCCGACCCCGGGGAGGCGAAGTGACAGAACACTGAGCGCGTAACCCCGGTTCCATCTTCTCTCCCCAGATGCAGCGGCTCACACCTGCCGAGTGAAGTCTGGTATGTGAGCCGAGGAGTTCTCCCACCTCGCCGGTGGTGGGAAGAGAGAGAGAGAGAGAGATGCTGCGCCGCGTTGCCATGACAGCAGAAGTTCTCCTTCTCCTGGGGGTCCTGATCGGCGGCGCCCAGTGCAACCCGATAGCGACCTCGCCGGCCGGCCGCGAGCGTCTGGAGCGAGTGCTGACCCGCGCCCGGCAGGACGAGCGGCCCCCGGGCGCCGGCGCCCGGCCGCGCGACTTCGAGCGAGGCGCCCGAGCCCGGGCGTGGGCGGGCGGACCGCCTGGACCGGGCGGACCAGGGCCCCACGAGCGACGTGGCCCTCTCGCTGGACGCCATCGACGAGTACGCCTACCCGGACTACCGCGGCAAAGGCTGCATGGACGAGAGCGGCTTCGTGTTCGCCATCGGCGAGCAGTTTGCGCCGGGAGCCTCGGCGTGCCCGTGCCTCTGCACCGACGAGGGTCCCATGTGCAGCCAGCCCGACTGCCCCCGGCTGCACGCCCGCTGCCTGCGCGTGGACACCAGCCGCTGCTGCCCCGTCTGCCGGGAGCAGAGGAACGACTGCGACTTCCGGGGGAAGACCTACGGCTCGCTGGAGGAGTTCAAGGTGAGCGCTCGCCGCAGTCGCTCCTCCTCGCCGGAGCCGCTGCTGACGGGACTCTTCTGGCTGCGTTTATCACGCGGTGGTTACCGTGAGCGAGCAGCAGATTTAGAATTCAAAGGTCAGCACTCGTCTGCTGCGTGTTACCGGAGGCTGCGAGCGCCGCCTCCGGCAGAGCGTCTCCGTCTCCGGCTTCTGGATCCACGCCACATACTTCCGGATCTAGCAACCAGATCCCCGGCGCGTTATCTCGCCGCTCGGGGCTTGGCGTCCACGCCGAGCGGCACCTGCAGATCCTCTCTGTGCTCAGAGAGACACAGCGGGGGTCACATGGGCTGACCTGACATCATCTCCTCCTTTGAAACCAGGCAACAGGCCGGTTGTTACGGCTGATTGCTCAGTTCTCGCCGCTGAGTGCCGCCTCGCTCCGATCCTCATGGAGTGGCGTGCGGAGGCGCGAGCCGCTGCAATCTGCAGCCACGCAGGGAGAGTTGACCTTTGCCCTCTTGTTAGGATTAAAGGTGTTCGGCTTTATACAAGCGGCTGCTAGATGAAGCCTTCGCGGGGGGGGGGTAGTATACTACATCAGACTGGATCCTATGAGCCCCGGCTCAGGAAGGCTCGACAGCCCATAATTTGTAATGTTTCTGTTCGCGCGCCAGGAGGATTGGAGGCTTCGCCTTCCTTGGCCTTGATATCGATTGTGCAACATCCGCTGATTGGAAAGTGGAGTTCAATTCTCTTTAAAATGAGGCAGCGAAGGTCTGAATGACGGACTTCCTCTAGTCGAGCTCTCTGACACACACTCGATTACACAAGCCAGACGCGCGTGTGCGTGTGTGTGTGTGTGTGTGTGTGTGTGTGTGCGTGTGCGTGTGTGTGTGTACATGTGTGTACGTGTGTGTGCGTGTGCGTGCGTGTGCGTGTGCGTGCGTGCGTGTGTGCGTGTGCACTACCTCCCACTACCCCCACTACCCTTCACTACCCCCCACTACCCCCCACTACCCTTCACTACCCCCCACTACCCCCCACTACCCTTCACTACCCCCACTACCCCCCACTACCCTTCACTACCCCCACTACCCCCACGGCTACCACTACCCCCACTACCCCACTATCCTTCACTACCCCCACTACCCCCCACTACCCCCACTACCCCCACTACCCTTCACTACCCCCACTACCCCCCACTACCCCCCACTGCCCCCACTCCCCACTGCCCCACTACCCCCACTACCCCACTACCTTCCTTCACTCCCCACTACCCCACACTACCCCCACTACCCCCACTACCCTTCACTCACCCCCACTACCACTTCTCTTCCCACTCCCCACTACCCCCACTGCCTTACTCCCCACTTTCCCTTCCCCACCCCCCACTCCACTACTCCCCTACCCACTGCCCCACTGCCCTTCTACCCCCACTTTCCCTCCCCCACTACCTTCACTGCCCCCACTCTTACCCCTTGCCCACTACCCCCCCTCCTTCCCCCTACCCCCCACCCCCACTTTCTTCCCCCCTTCACTACCCCCACTACCCCACACCCCCCTTGCCCCCTTTACTTCACTACCCACTCCACTACCTTCACTACCCCCTGCCCTTCTACCCTTCCCCCTACTTCACTACCCTCCACTCACCCCCACTACCCTTCTGCCCCACTCCCCACTACCCCCACTCCCCCACTTCCTACTTCCCACTCCCTACCCCTGCCCACTACCCTTCACTCCCCTCCTCCTCACTCCCCCACTACCCCCCTACTTCCTCCCTCCACTCCCCACTACCCCCACTCCCCACCCCCACTACCCACCCCCACTGCCCCCACTACCCCCCACTACCCACCCTTCACCCCCACTCCTCCCCACACTCCCCTGCCCTTCACTACCCACCCACTCCCCCCACTACCCTTCACTACCCTTCACCACTACCCCCACTCCTCCACTACCCCCACTACCCCCACTACCCCCACGGCCCCACTACCCTCCCCCACCACCCCCCTACCCCACTACCCCCACTACCCCCACTACCCCACTACCCCACTACCCCCACTACCCTTCACTACCCCCACTACCCCCACTACCCCACTACCCCCACTACCCTTCACTACCCCCACTACCCTCCACTACCCCCACTACCCCCCCCCTCCCTCCACACCCCCACTACCCCCCACTATCCTTCACTACCCCCCTCCCTCCACTACCCCCCACTACCCTTCACTACCCCCCACTCCCTCCACGGGCCCCGGTGACCACCAGTGACCTTATTCCACATCATCGTTTCCTACAGTGTGTTCTTTGAGTGTGTGTGTCAGTGTGTTTGAGTGTGTGCGTGTGTCTCTGCGTTTGTGTGTATATCCGTGTGAGTGTGTGTGTATATGTGTGTGTATGTCTGTGTGTTTGTGCGTGTGTGTGTCTGTCTGTGTGTCTCTGTGTTTGTGTCTGTGTGTATATGTGTGTGTGTGTGTCTCTGTGTGTGTATCCAGGTGTGAACCTATTCTTGTAGTTCTAATGACTTTTCTCACACTCTCACTCTCACTCTCACTCTCCCCCCCCCCCCTCTCTCTCTCTCTCTCTCTCTCTTTCCCCCCCCCCCCCCCCCTCTCCTCCCGGCAGGTGTCTCCGTGTGAGAAGTGCCGCTGCGAGCCGAGCGGCGAGGTGCTGTGCTCCGTGGCGGCGTGCCCCCAGACGGAGTGCGTGGACCCGGAGTACGAGCCGGACCAGTGCTGCCCCGTCTGCAAGACCGGTGAGAGCGAGGGAGAGGGAGAGAGAGAGAGCGAGGGAGAGAGAGATGAGCTCCACTCGGTGTGTGTTGCTCAAGGGCTCCTCAGCAGGAGGCGTGAGGCGCCCTGCAGTCAGACCTCATGATGTCATGCAGCCTGTCTTGGTGTTTTTGCTATAGTCACATTTTCAATTTTTCATTTTAGTCATCATGTGGATGAACCTGTTCATTGGTCATGTGGATGAACCTGTTCATTGGTCATGAGGATGAACCTGTTCATTGGTCACCATGAGGATGAACCTGTTCATTGGTCACCATGGTGATGAACCTGTTCATTGGTCATGAGGATGAACCTGTTCATTGGTCATGAGGATGAACCTGTTCATTGGTCACCATGAGGATGAACCTGTTCATTGGTCATGAGGATGAACCTGTTCATTGGTCACCATGAGGATGAACCTGTTCATTGGTCATGTGGATGAATTTGTTCATTGGTCGTGTGGATGAACCTGTTCATTGGTCATGAGGATGAACCTGTTCATTGGTCACCATGTGGATGAACCTGTTCATTGGTCACCATGTGGATGAACCTGTTCATTGGTCACCATGTGGATGAACCTGTTCATTGGTCATGAGGATGAACCTGTTCATTGGTCATGAGGATGAACCTGTTCATTGGTCACCATGTGGATGAACCTGTTCATTGGTCACCATGTGGATGAACCTGTTCATTGGTCATGAGGATGAACCTGTTCATTGGTCATGTGATGAATCTGTTCATTGGTCATGAGGATGAACCTGTTCATTGGTCATGTGGATGAACCTGTTCATTGGTCGTGTGGATGAACCTGTTCATTGGTCATGTGATGAACCTGTTCATTGGTCATGTGATGAACCTGTTCATTGGTCGTGTGGATGAACCTGTTCATTGGTCATGTGATGAACCTGTTCATTGGTCACCATGTGGATGAACCTGTTCATTGGTCATGTGGATGAATTTGTTCATTGGTCGTGTGGATGAACCTGTTCATTGGTCATGTGGATGAACCCTGACCAGCTGCACGGGCCACTCCACAGTGTGTGAGCCGCTTATAGCATTTTATTGTAAATATGCAAATGAGACCCTTTGTTTTCCGTTTGTTGGAACATCAACACATTAAATAATGACTCACATTAAAAAATAACCCAAACAAGGTTTAACCTCCAAAGAGATCAACACAAATACATCAAGGAGAGGATATCATGTGAAACTGAAGGCCCAGTTCAGCGAGGAGCTGATCAGCAGGTCCATGTCTGCGTGTAAACAGGAAGTGCGAACACTCAGCAATCAACACACATCGTTGAGAGCGTCAGACTCGCTGGAGAATGCGGAGAAAAGGATCCATCAGGAGCGCCGGCCGCGGCGCCCATTAGCATGCTCTTCATTTCACACTTGACTCGACACCTTAAACAAACAGCGTGTTGGAATGAGCCGCGCGAGGATAATTGATCAATCGTAAGCGAGGGAAGTAAATGAGACATAAATCTGAGGCGCGGCCAGGAGCTCTCCGTCTCCTCCGCGCGGTTTGAAAAGACTCCTTGATTCAAACGAGGAGGAGCATCGATTGTCAACTCCCATCCCGTGGCCGTTGATCACGCGGCGCTCGATACGAGACGGCGGCGCCGCGGCCGTGATGAAACGCTGATGATGTGGAATAAGGTCAGCGGAGGCCGTCGGAGGGCTGCGCTTGTTTGTCTTGTGGAGCGGAGCGCGGACAGATGTGGAGACCTCCCCGCTGCATCCGGCACGTCACATCAAAGCCCGGCTAATTACCGGGAGGACGCCATCCTCATCCGGAGGCACAGAGTGGCGTGGAGGCACAGAGCGGCGTGGAGGCGGCGGGAGGCGAGCGTCTCAGGGAAAGAGGAGAAAGGAACCACGGCGGCTCACATTTGGTTTCCTCGTCACCGCGCTCCTCCTCCCATTGATAAACATCACAAAGAGGTATTCCAATGTTTGATTAGTCCGTCAAATATGCGGCGGCATCCTCTTGGCCTTTTCAGGCATGCAGAATCAATGGCGGGCGGCGTGTCTGGATGTGTCACGCAGCCGTATGGGAGGAGACACTCGGGAGGAGATGAAAGTGAGATGTATCGCTAACATCCAGCAGACAGTTGGTCATGAATATCAAAGAACAGCTGTGTGAGCGAGCTTCCCTCAAAGCACCGGAACACGTTGCAATCAAACAGTTTCTCCCTAAAGTTTAGAGCCGTCTCCAGATTAATGAGGAGATGGAGATCAACGGGGACCTCCGACTCCTCCAGGAGGAGAACGTGTGGCCGCCTAGTGAAGAGCGACATGCGAACACATCCAGGATCCTCTCTCCTTTCTCCTCTCTCCTCTCTCCTCTCTCCTCTCCTGCCTCCTCGGCCAAGGCTGCCTCCCTCTTGTCCTTTCCTCCAGCGTCGCCTTGGCAACGCTTGAGGAAACGAGCGGCGCTCTGCAGACGTTACGCTCCACTCTCATCGGGGAGGAAGGTCTGAACCCGACGCCACTTCAGCCGAGAGGGACGGAGACTTGTTTAAAGGGAGAGAAGAAGGATTTTAAAGAGTGCAGAGGCTCAATAAAACCTGGAGAGAAAGTTGTTTATATGCAAGTGTGTGTTTGTGTGTTTGTGTGTTTGTGTGTTTTTGTATGTGAAGCCTGACGACGTGGAAGAGGCTTCTTTAATTGGCTGCTCGCTCCTCCCTGCTTCCTCTCGGTCGACTGTCACGCTCCGGCGGCGGGTCGGTGCTGGAGGAGTCGCTCCAACACACACACACACACACACACACACACACACACACACACACACACACACACACACACACACACACACACACACACACACACACACACACACTCGCCTGCGACTCCTGCAGTGTGTGTGGCAACGTGTTGCACAATGACTGCTGGCCGTTATAAAAGCAGGAATAATAACAAGAGCGTAATCAGGTTTTTGGTATAAAACGTGAAGGTAAAAGTCGGACGCTCACATAATGAACCTTTTCATTTAATCACGCAGCTTCATCTTATTATCTAAAAGTCTTTTTCCCGGCTGGACTTCAGATTTATGGCCACAACCAGAAAAGGTCATTATAATGACGTCCCATTATGTCTAAATAATCACGTCCAGCTGGGCCACTGAGAGGGCCGGACAACTCAGAGCAGACGTGTGTTTCACAACACAGACACACCATCAGGTCCCCGAGGTCAGGGCGTTATGTTGACCAGGTCAAAGGTCGGGACAGCTGTGCACAGAGTTTACCCTTCAACGTTTGACGAGGAGCCGCTTCATGAAAAGCTGCAGCGTGTAAGCGGCTCCTATCTGAAGCACCCTCCCGCTTCATTCTCTGAAATCATTCATATTATCCTAATCGCAGCGTTCTCCCACCGTCTTCACAAAGCACGGCCCTTTTTATTCTGCATTTATAATGCAGCTGTACTCCAGAAGTGCATTAAGAAGAGGGGCTCTGCTCCCCTTTCCATTACCTTCATAATGGCACTCTGCATGTTTGTCCTGTTCCAGAAACAAGGGGTGCTCCGCTCCCCCATCCATTACGAGGCTCTGCTGCAGAGCCAGAGGCCACGCGGCTAATGGCGTCCGCACGCCGGCCGCCGCGCCGCAGACACGGTTTGGGTCCGCCGCTTCACGCACATCCATTTGTCCCTCGTTGAAAAGCTCTTCCTATAAAAACCTCGGAGAGCGAGAGGCATAGAAAGACAGAGTGATGGAGAGATGAGGATATATCATATTAATGAAGCAGTGACACAAAGGTGGGTGTTATGTGAATGGCAGAATAATAGGGCTCTGAATCCATGCATTAATTAACACATTAAGTGTGGCGCTGCGTGAGCGATGGGCTGCGGGTTCATCCAGATCCCCAAGGAAGCACTTTTGATTTATTTAGTAAAGTGCGTGGTTATTTTTTCCTGATTCCTCTCCCCTAGCCTATCCTCAACATAAGCATCTTTTATTTTGTGACACTGTTTTCTAAAAGTCGCTAACGATGATGAATCCGTCCCGGAGTTGTTATTCAGAGCGCGTGTGTGCGTGATCATCGGAGGAGTTATGAATGCGTGGGGCTTGACGTGTTGACAGTCCTCTGCAAAGCGCTCACGCTGATTGATGCGCATGCACGCGCCCTCCGCTCGCCGCCGTCCAATGAAACGAGGCGGCTGCGGCGGGAAGACTCCCCATTTATCAGCCGCTTAATTATACAGCAGAGTGGCTCAAGACCTTGTTGGTCGAGGGAAGATAACGTTGTTATGCTATACCTGCTGCTGTGGAAGCAATTCCCACAGTGTTTATATTGGGCAATGCGGTTTGAGAGATAATGGATGATTTATGATGTCATATTTTGGAGCCACTGTTTGAGGACAAGAGTGTTCCCGTCACAGAGAGTGCCAGAGGATGCTGGAGGTGATACGAGGAGGACGTTCACGCTCTCGCTCGGCAACGAGATCTAGAGTACTCGATGTTGTCAGCTGGGAAGGAGCCGCAAGATAAACCAACTTCAAAGGGGAGGGGCTTAGTCCTCTTCAACCCCCCGAACCCAAAGATACTAGGAAGGGGACGATAGGCCGACGGGTTCCGGCCATTGGTTTGTCTCAAAGGGTCATGGTGCGTTCAAAGACTCGGTCACGAGTCTTTGAACGCACCATGACTCGGGACCATGACTCGGGACCTGCTGCTCGTCTCCCAAATTGGAGGAATGATAGTTTCCAGGCGTTGCCCATGTGACCCAGAAACAGGAAGCTGACTCTGTTGTCAAACTCTTCTTCACCGTCAACATTTCCATCAGCGAGATCCAATTTACTGCAAAATGAGCAAAATAAAACACTTTTTTTAAAGTACGAGTGCTTGATTTTAATTTAATTTTGCACAATTCCGTCTCTGTGCATTCCAACCTTGAAGTGATGAACACGCCTGTCTGCGTTACCTGTGGTGCTATCGGAGAAGTGTGGAACCCTAACCCCATTGAATACCGCTCAATGTAGAAAGAAAGCAAAATAAGGCAGTGGAGGATATAATCATGTGAGTCCAATCCTGAAGAGTTCAACATAATTACTCTGATCCCATGATGCACCTTGTTCTCGATGGGTCTTCCAGCATGAACACCCTCGAGTGGCGTCTGAAGGGCTTGAAGATGGTGGCCAATGAAAAGCAATTCTGATAAACAGATAAGCAGAGATCAGAAACTGCTTCTTCAATCCAGTTTGTTGTTCATGTTCAAAGTGGTCAGCATTGGTTTGACCCTGAATGGATTCATGCTGATGGCTCCATCAGAAGCAGCAACGCCACGAGGCTCTGACTCCCTGTTGACTGGGAGGCCATGAAACGTTTCTTAAAGGACGAGATGACGACCGGCACCGAACTCCATTAGGACTAGAGGTCGTCCAATTACCTCCTGAGTCCTGTGCTTCTCAGCTTGTGTCCCATTGGCCTTCGTCCCTCAATGTACGAATGTAAAATAAAGGTTTAGAATAATACTGATAGATGGGTGGATGGATAGAGAGGTGGATGGATGGTTAGATAGATAGATAGATGAATAGATGGATAGATAGATAGAGAGGTAGGTATGTAGTTAGTTAGGTAGGTAGATGGATAGATAGATAACCCTGAAGGGTTATTTGGGAGTTTTTCCTGATCCGATGTGAGGTTTTGGGACAGGGATGTCTATGTGTACAGATTGTAATGCACTCCGAGACTAATTTGTGAAATTGGGTTGAATTGAATAGATGGATAGGTGGATAGATAGGTGGGTGAATAGGTAGATAGGTAGATAGATGGATGGATAGGTAGATAGATGGATAGGTGGATATGTATGTGGGTGGATAGGTAGATAAATGGATAGATAGATAGGTGGATATGTATGTGGGTGGATAGATAGATAGATAGATAGATAGATAGGTGGATATGTATGTGGGTGGATAGGTAGATAGATGGATAGATAGATAGGTGGATATGTATGTGGGTGGATAGGTAGATAGATGTATAGATAGGTGAGTAGATAGGTGAGTGAATAGATAGGTGGATAGGTAGGTAGATAGATAGGTAGGTGGGTGGATAGGTAGATAGATGGATAGATGGATAGATAGATAGGTGGATATGTATGTGGGTGGATAGGTAGATAGATGGATAGGTAGGTGGGTGGATAGGTAGATGGATGGATAGATAGATATGTGGTAGATAGATAGGCGGGTGGATAGGTAGATAGATGGATAGATAGGTAGATTGATGGTTGGTAGGTACTTAGGTAGATACTTTATTCATCCCCAGGAGGAATGTGTTTGTAGCAGCAGCAAACAAGGTTAACATATATACAATCAGATAGCAGAGCAGGACATATTCAATTGATTACATTTAAATAATAAAGAAAATGAAAAGGGTCTGGGTCACTAGGCGTTGTGATGTGTACCACGGTTTATTGACAACAGCAAAGAAACAACATCAGATATTCTAGTCACAGAGCTGCATAAATTGCAGCTTGTTGTATTTCATATTTCACCTGCGTCCAAACTTACAAGGGTATCTGTAAATTGATGGATTTCAAAATGATTAGTATCCTTGGAGCAGCACAAAGGAATGTGACTGAGTTGTGTCCTCAGACTGCTCTGAAGTGTGGCCTTCCCCGAGGACCACAACCATAAACCAGGTCTAGAGTCTAGGACCACAACCATAAACCAGGTCTAGAGTCTAGGACCACAACGATAAACCAGGTCTAGAGTCCAGGACCACAACGATAACAGACATCAGCATTGAGTTGATATTCCATTAGTGACTTCAGTAATGTTGCATTTAACATAAAAGAAACCCATTGAAGATAAACCCATTTGAGATGACATTGTAAAAACAGAGCGGTGCAGGAATGAGTCATAAACGCAGGAATGAGTGTTGTTGTTCTTCCTGTTCATGTCTTCGTGATGGGTTGTTGGTGGCCTACATTAAGGTCTGTTGGTCACATCTTCTCTGCACCACTTGTTATCCGTAACTTCTCTGTTGTTGTTTTGCCGCCTTCAGGGCCAAACTGCTACGCCGACACCACTGTGATACCGGCCGGCCGAGAGGTGAAGATCGACGAGTGTACCATCTGCTACTGCACATACGAGGAGGGCACCTGGCAGATCGAGCACCAGGCCACCTGCAGTAAGAACGAGTGCCAGCGGAGCTAAACACCGGACATCGACCCAAAGACCGGACATCGACCCAAAGTCCAGACATCAACCCAAACATCGGACATCGACCCAAACCCCGGACATCGACCCAAAGACCGGACATCGACCCAAACACCGGACATGGACCCAAAGACTGGACTTCGACCCAAAGACCGGACATCGACCCAAACACCGGACATGGACCCAAAGACCGGATATCGACCCAAAGACCAGACATCGACCCAAACACCGGACGTGGACCCAAAGACCGGACATCGACCCAAACACCGGACATCGACCCAAACACCGGACATCGACCCAAACACCGGACATCGACCCAAAGACCGGACATCGACCCAAAGACCGGACATCGACCCAAACATCGGACATCGACCCAAACACCGGACATCGACCCAAACATCGGACATCGACCCAAACATCGGACATCGACCCAAAGACCGGACATCGACCCAAAGACCGGACATCGACCCAAACACCGGTGCTAACCCGTGAACTCTCGGCGCTCACGCCGTCTCCCGGGCAACAGGGTGGGACAGCAGAGCCCTGGAGCGTTCAGCATTTATAGAACTCTCTCCTGTATTACTGAGAGAGAGAAAAAAAGAAGCTTTTATGAAAGTTTATAATCCACACAAAGAATATCTATTTATCTATGTATTGAATAATGTATTAATATCCACAAATATACAAGTCTTTAATGCGGAAGTAGTGAACAACTATTTTTTATAGCCTGTCTATTTTATGAACAATGTATTGGACCAGAATGTATAGAAGACACCCGGCTGTCTCTGGAGGGGACACCTCGGGTCTCGATGTGGTTCACCACAGATCCTGACCCCTCTGACCCCCTGACCCTCTGATCCCCTTGACCCCCCTGACCCCTCTGACCCCCTGACCCTCTGATCCCCTTGACCCCCCTGACCTCTTTGACCCCTCTGACCCTTCTGACCCCTCTGACCCCCTGACCCCTCTCACCCCCTGATCCCCATTGACCTCTCTGACCCCTCTGACCCCTGACCCCTCTCACCCCTGACCCCCTGACTTCCCTCATCCCCTGACTCCCCTGACTCCTCTGACCCCTCTGACCCTCTGACCCCTCTCACCCCCTGATCCCCGTTGACCTCTCTGACCCCCTCTGACCCCCTGACCCCTCTGACCCCTGACCCCCCTGACCCCTCTCCACAAACACTAGACTGTGATCCATTTGCTAGACCATCCAGTGCAGAGTTCAAGACGTTTGACTGTTTCCTCATTTATTTTACCTTTTTTGGATGTTGAAAAGTGTTTTGAGTTGAAAATGTTTTTTGTATTTCTCTTGGTACCGTGTGTTCGTGTTTCAAATAAACGCCAGGCTGGGCTCTGTAGATGCTCAAACGGTACTTCTCAGCTGTAAGTCGACTAACTTCCGGCTGAATGAAATGTTCTCGATTTGACTTGAATGCACTTCTGACGTGGAGCCGTCAGCGTTCTGTGTTCCAGGAGTCACCGGTGACCTTTGAAGCTGAAGCACAGCCTCTCTTTGGATCTGAGCTCATTTAAAACGTGTTCTCTAAGCTCCAGGATGAAGCTTCAGGTAATATTGAATAAGTTGTCATGTCATTTGGTGATGCCGCGGTTTAACCTTCAGTATCTATGAAAGCAATCGCCTAATAACAGCATCACACCATCAACCCAGAGGCCGGGATACGTCCAGACTGGACTCTGATGTCATTGATCCCAATCTGCTTCCAAAATGTAGAAATTGAAAGGTCATAAGACTTGAAGCATATTTTCCACGGCTTCATCTTCAATTTGAGAATGAGGAGTACTGAAGGGCCACAGGGGCCATCGACCAGCAGATCAGAACCATGATTAATAATTACAGCTTCGGTTATGAGCGCTGAAGACGGGCTGTAATAACCGGTCGCAGATGTTTGTGTTTCTTCCTCCTTTTGCACTCGCAGCGCTCTCCCTCCGCCACCTCACCCGTCACCCTGTGACCCCCCCCCCCCCGATGGAGGGTTGCCAGACAACGCTGTGGCATCTCCAGCAGCGAGACGTGCCTGACAGCCGGCGCGCCGCATTGAGGTAAATCGTCCTAAATGCATGTACATGCGACGTGACAGGCTCCTCTCGGCGCGGCGGGGGGGGGGGGGGGCCTCGGATCCATTAAGGTCCTCCGGACGCCTCCACTGGAAGCTCCTCTCAAACCAAGCGCTTCACTCAGAGAACTCAGGGTCTGTGCCCGTGCATGCAAGCCGTGAATAACTGTAGGATCTTCCTCTCCTCGCCGCTCCTCGACAGAAGGGATGTTTTATGTGCCCCCACTCCCGTCTCTTTTGAATTAGAGCAACGACTGCAGAGTCGTGTCTTCTTTCATTGTTGAGATCATGTGGCCGGAGCGGCGTGCCGCTGCGTCTCAGTGAAGTGGCGGCTGGGCGGGGACGTCATCCATCACCTCCCTCTGTTCCCTCCTGGCCGTTAACATTCACAGTTGGCTTTGGATCCCTTCATATTCCAGCAGTAATTCAAGATCAATTCTGTGTGTGACTAGAGAGAAGAAAGCGGTGATTACAGCCGTCTACGGAGTCTACTCACCAGACACCAGGCCGGCTCTTTTACTTTGAAATAAAATTCCCAGAGTGGTACGCATCTAAACTCCTTCAAAGACGGGTCATTAATTGGAGACATCTGTTGGAGAAGCCATCAGAGGTTATCCGGGCCTCCCCGATGCTGCGGCGCTGTAACGAGGCTCTGTCCTGGACGGAGCTCACATTACAGGCAATGAGGAAATTCATTATTCATCTGAAGCAATCGGCCGGCTCCGTAATGTGAAATTAAAGCACGCTACATTTTGAAAGGCAGCGGCTTACTTTGAGCAACTCACTAATGTGAAGGCACTAAATGAAACCAGAACCACCAGGAGGAACGCCGTGACCTCCAAGCCTCTGAGTGTCTGACGAGCGTGGGAAGGACCTCAAAGAGACGTTAAACGTCTCCGCTGACTTTTCCCTCGTCGCTCCCTCAGGGAGCTCCGGTTCATCTGGATATTCAGCCCTGAAACTGGAGCTTAAAGAACCTTTTAGATCACAAACTCAGACACTCCAACTCTCACTTTCTAGAAAGGCAGTGTGAGAAGTTCCGTTAGCCGTTAGCCGTTAGCCGTTAGCGATGAACTCAGCTCTGTGTTCTGACAGTTCCGTTACCCGAGCACATCGCACAAAACAATTAAAGTGATAAAACCGTTGATGTAAAATGTGTTCACCCTGTGAACTGAAGACGGTCTCATGACCGTTGAACTGCACGGACTCCACTGACCCACAATGCATTGCTTGCATCTGGGTCGCAGGCTAAAAGCTTTTACATCTATCTAAATTTTGTTTTAATTTATATTTTCAGACTGGAGTGTAACTTATTCCAAGTCTGACATTGTGCCTCGAGGTGTCCCCCAAGGTTCAGTACTGGGCCCCCTCCTCTTCATCCTCTTCATCCTCCCCTTACTCCACCACTTACTCCACCACGGCCTCCACTTCCACCGCTACACCGACGACACGCAGCTCCACGTCTCCACCCGCTCCATCACCCCGCTCCCTACTCCACCTTCAGCGCCTCAGACATGGAGACCCGAGTCCTCCTCAGCCAAGAACCCTCAGCGGTTCCCTCTGTTCCCGTGACCTTGTGTCATCGTTGATAAAACCTTCTCCTTTGAACGCCACATCAAGCACATCACAAAAACCTCCTCCTTTCATCTTAACAACATTTCACGCTCTTCCTCCCCATCCTCCTCCTCCTCCTCTTCATCCCTCGAGACGGGACCACTGCAGCAGCATCCTGGACGGCAAATCCACCAAAACCACCAAAACTCCGACAATACCCCCAGAACTCAGCTGCTCGTCTCAATCCACTAGAGACCACATCCCCCCAGTCCAGGAGAGGTTTCTGGCCGTCACCCTGTGGGTTTCCCCCCAAGCACCAAGGATACTCAGATAGACTCGTCGGGACATTCACAGACTCGTTCCCGTCCCTCAGATCCATTAAGCTCCCGTCCTCCCGTCCTCCCGTCCTCCCATGTGATGGCGCTCCGGGATCAATCCTCCGAGTCGCTTCATGATTGAGCGCCGGAGCCTCGGCCTGAAATTGTCCTTTATAGATTTGGTATTATATCTGCAGCGCGTCTCGTCTGCCACGAGCCGCAGAGCCGCAGCTTCACCTCCTGGAGGAGGCGAGAGGACGGGTGTTAGGGGGACGGGGTCTGAGGAGGACGGAGTCTGAGGAGGACGGGGTCTCAAGAGGACGGGCTGTTATACGTCTCTCAGCCTCTGGGGGACAGCGCTGGGACCACCTGACCTAATCTAATCTAATGACTAATGATGTGAGACCTGAGTGACTCACAGGACCAGTGATATCCTCACAGGACCAGTGATATCCTCACAGGACCAGTGATGTCCTCACAGGACCAGTGACGTCCTCACAGGACCAGTGACGTCCTCACAGGACCAGTGACATCCTCACAGGACCAGTGATATCCTCACAGGACCAGTGACGTCCTCACAGGACCAGTGATATGGACCAGTGATGTCCTCACAGGACCAGTGACGTCCTCACAGGACCAGTGATATGGACCAGTGATGTCCTCACAGGACCAGTGATATGGACCAGTGACGTCCTCACAGGACCAGTGATGTCCTCACAGGACCAGTGATGTCCTCACAGGACCAGTGATATGGACCAGTGACGTCCTCACAGGACCAGTGATGTCCTCACAGGACCAGTGATGTCCTCACAGGACCAGTGATATGGACCAGTGACGTCCTCACAGGACCAGTGATATGGACCAGTGATATCCTCACAGGACCAGTGATGTCCTCACAGGACCAGTGATGTCCTCACAGGACCAGTGATGTCCTCACAGGACCAGTGACGTCCTCACAGGACCAGTGATATGGACCAGTGATATCCTCACAGGACCAGTGATGTCCTCACAGGACCAGTGAGGTCCTCACAGGACCAGTGACGTCCTCACAGGACCAGTGATATGGACCAGTGATGTCCCGATGCCGTCTCTCCTGGGGACGTCCTCATTAGACATGGTGCCCATCCCCCCCCCCCCCCCCCCCCCCAGCTCCCTGCACAACGGCGTCTTCATGGCTTCATCGAGCTGAGTGAGGGCGACAAGCGGCAAGGGAGGCCGAGGGAGGCCGCCCAATGAGCCGCTCCCTGAGGACATGGCGCCCCGCGGGGGGGCTTCACCTCCAGGGACTCACTCAGGCCGGCGGTCGAGGAGGAGGAGGAGGAGGAGGAGGAGGAGGAGGAGGAGGCTCTCTGGGAACCGGACTGTCATGTCACACATAAAGAAACAGATGAACACGCGTGTGACATGAGCGATGTCCCCACACACGTATCAAGCGTGCGAACATCGATAACACAAACACGTGCACACCGTGATCTGTCGCCTGCCCCGCCGCTCCTCGCCGGTCCTCGTGGAGGATCCGGCGCCCTCCGCCTCGCCGTGATTACCGACCTTAATGACCTGCCACGGCGCATCAGGCCCGCGGCGCTCAGCCTCACGTGGCTCTGCAGCAGCCGCCCTCTGGAGCCGCCTGCTGCCGGGCGGCCGCTGCACGGCGCCGCGGCACGAGGGGAAATCTAAATAATTCCTGAGTCTGTGGAGGAGTCTGGAGAACAGAGGCGAGGGGCCCGATGGTAACGACGACTCCTCCATCAATATCTGATTCCCTGAGAAGAAGCCGGCTCAGGATGCTCCGCTGCAGCTTCGGGGAACACTTTCAATCTCCGGCGCACAGCTCTGTGTGATGAACGAGTGGTTTGGGATAATGAATGGACTCCTAATGCAATAACTCCCCTGGAGCCCGGGGCCCGGGGCCTCGGCGGCGCTGAGCGAGAGTTCAATCAGCTCGCTCTCATTAGCCACCAGACGGATGCACATGGTGGGATTATTTCTTTCTTTCTTTATCTGGAGAGCTCACACGAGATCTCTCAAGTGTCCTGTGTGCTCTCCTCTGGCGGAGGAGCGTTGCGTGGGAGTCGTATTCACCACTCGTTATCAGAATAACTCTAATTAGGCTATTTTTAAACGTCCTTTTAAACCGCTGTGGGGTGTTTACAGCCGCTAATGACAGCGGAGTCAAAAGCATCCATCAGAAAGCATCACGTCACATGGAGCCTCGCGTGGTGCCTCCACCCTCCACATGAAGCTGTTGGTCTTCTTGGGGAATGTTTACATGCCGACGGGCCCCGAGGCTGCTCTGCTGCTGGAACACACCAGAGTACAAACGCTGCCTGGCGTCCCGGTTCAGGTGGTTCACCCTCAACTCTAAAGACACAGCTCGCACCTGAAGGCTGCTTGTTGAACTCAGATGATGTTCCTATTCATCAGGGACGAGGAGACGTGTCCTGTAGCTGTGGGTCCCCTAGGTGGCGCTGTTATGTATTCATAATCACATATTTATCATAATATAGCAACAGGGATTTATATTGCTGTGATATTTGTGGA
>CM070100.1:22208986-22243986 GCA_036178185.1 Liparis tanakae | reverse complement strand
TGGGGGGGGGGGGGGGGGGGCACGTTCACAGTATAAGCCCAATTTATTCTGGGAAAGTAAAACTAGTGCAACCTATTCATCATCGAGGGGAAAGACACTTCCATGTGAGGTCTGAGTGCATCACACATTTTACATTTCAGCAGATTTAAACAATAATGAGTTATTATAGAGGCGAGACTCATTATTTATTTACATTTCCATCTTTATTAATCCTCAGTTTATATTTATTTTAATGATTTCAGGCATCACTCCCTGGCTCTAACGCGCGACTTATCAGAGATGGACACTTGTCATTATATTATATTATATATATATATATATATATATATATATATATATATATATATATATATATATATATATATATATATATGAGAGAGAGGGAGAGAGAACATGTTAAGTGAATACATGTTTAAAGGCCTTGTAAACTCCATAATGAGGAGGGGGGGGGGGGACCTTTCAGTCAACATGATGCACTCCTGGTCGTCCTGCAGGACACAAACATAGATCATGATGATAATAATAATATTAATATATATATATAGAGTCAATGTGCAGAGGGACAATGAGTCAAATGAATAAACATTATTAGAGCGAGAACTCATTATAAAGGAAGTTGCAGGTAACAGAAGGAGAGCCGTCCAAGCCCCCTCCTCCTCCTCCTCCTCCTCCTCCTCCTCCTCCTCCTCCTCCTCCTCCTCAGTGAGAATGAAATAAATAAACAATGAACTCCTCGCGCGCCTCATCCCATCTCATGCATGGCTGCCAGTGCTGGTCTACTGGGTGTCAGCCGCTATTGGCACGCAGCGCACCGGCTCTCTCTCTCTCCCTCCCCTCTCCCCTCTCCCCTCCTCCTCTCCTCCTCTCCCCTCTCCCTCCTCCCCTCTCCTCCTCCTCCTCCTCCTCCTCTCCTCTCCTCCCCCCCTCTCCCCTCCCTCCCTCTCCCTCTCCCCCTCTCCTCCCTCCCTCCTCTCCTCTCTCCTCTCCCTCTCCCCCCCTCCTCTCCCCTCCCCTCTCTCTCCTCTCCCTCTCCCCTCCCCCTCCCTCTCCCCTCCCCTCTCCCTCCTCCCCCCTCCTCCTCTCTCCTCTCCTCCCCTGTCTCCCCCTGTCCCTCTCCTCTCCCCCTCTCCCCTCCTCTCCCCCCTCTCCCCCTGTCCCCCGCTCCCGGCGCCCCGCTGCAGGCCCGTGGATAAAAGCCGCGCGCCGCCCCGCCGCGGCGCAGAGCCGTGGAGATGTTGGGCTGGAACGAGGAAGTGCCGTGGCGAGGGGAGGGACTCCGGGCGCAGCTCCACGGGGCCGCGGCGGCGCTGCGTCCTGCCGCACATGGAGCTGGGGACAGTTGGAAGAACTTCATCCTGCAAACACAAGGGATAGCAGGTAACGTGACCTCCACGCGCCGTCGTTTGACCTCCGGGCTTCCCCGTGCCCTCCCGGGTGCTCTCGGGAGCATGTGGCCCCTGGCTGGAAGAGGGGAGCTCCACACTCCCGGTGCAGGTGCGCCGCAGCATCACCGGTTTTCTCCCGGTGCGGGATAAACTAATCAGACATTTGTTTATCTCGAGAAACCGTTAAAAGTTGAGCTCATTCTCCCGGTGAGTCGGTAGACAGTCAGGCGTTTAACGGAAGTAGAGCAACGTTCCCCTTTTTCCTCCCGTCTCCTTTTCTTTGGGGAGCACGTGGAACATCCAGTTCACCAACTCTCGGGTTTATTTAAAGAACTCGAATATAAAGTTTCATATTTCATCCTGATCGCGTCGCGCTGCTCTGGTTGAAGCACTTTATTCCGTTTTTACTCCCACTATTACTCCCGTTATAACACCTGTTGCGTCACGTGCGCGGCACATTAACTTCAGATGATCCGCTGTCGGCCTCTTTGAAGTCTGATATAAATATTAAAATACAGTTTCTGGGGGAAAACTATAACTTTTGATTCAGGCGCATTTTTTTTTTGTCCGGCACCAAAAACCCAAAACTCGAGTGAAAATACTTCAGCTGCAAAACCAGGAAATCAGTCCACGTCATCAATAATCAATATACGATAAAGTCTCGCCCCGTTAACCTTTGAGTATTCATCATAGTTAAAGTGTGAAGAGGAGAAACATAGGAGGAACTTTTACTGTGAAGTTCATCAGAAAAACAGATGAATAAATGTTTCACCTTCAACACGTCAACATGTTTTATTCTATTTATTTTGATTAAATTAGGAATGCATCTGATTATTAATAATTATATCTTTAAAGTCAACAACAAGTCGATGAGTTTCATGAGTTATTTTGTAGAAGCTCAAACTGGAGAGCATCTTTATTCTGTTTATTTATTCTTTTTATGAATTCATGGATTTCTGCTCTCAAGGCAAAATTATGTTTTCTCTGAGTTTTAAACATTTTAGATAGTTGATAATTCCCTAAAATCACATTTAAATATAGATATCCAACATGAACACGATGCACCTGATGCAGATGTTAAAACCTCCTGCAGTACGACAGTCTGCTAAAGAGAAGAGCTGCAGTCGTCTGCTCGTCTTCCTCCTGACGGACGAGGAAGGCGTTATTAAAATGATTCTCGGAATAACACGAGTACTGAAGTGTGTCGATGCAAATGAAGGAAACTTCTCTTCAGCCACCTTCAATCCCTCAGAGCGGGCTCCACAGCATCCACCAACACACTATTATTATTATATATTATATATTATATGTAATATTATTATTATTGTTATTATTATATTATATTTAATATCATTATTGTTATTATATATTATATTTAATATTATACTTTTTATATATTATATTTATTATTGTTGTTATTATTATAATATATTATATTCATTATTATTATATATATTATTCCATTTTATTATAATTACATTTAAAATTATTATAATGGTTATAGTTGTTGTTGCTGTGTTCCGGGTGAGTCTGATGAGGCGTCTCGTTGTTGTGATCTCTGATCCTAAAGCTTCCTTCACAACATGTGAAACTAGTGATTCTCATGTTTTCTGTCGTCGTCGCTGGAGGGAAACTTCTCTTGTGTGAGGGGAGAGAATTATGATTGTTGAGCATCGCATGGGACAATATTATATACACACATATATATGAATACGTGTTATATTCCAGACAAAAGTCTAATAGTCAAAACCCAGAGCGATCTCTGAGGCTCCTGGCCGTGCATCTCTCCTTTACTGTGTTTTTAAATGTTTAATCTTTTAATTGAAGGGCACCGATTCTTCATAAAATTCTGCCCTGACGTTGGATAATAATTAAACTGGATTTGTTTTATTTTTACTGAAACACTCAAGAATTTTTTTTTTTTTGGTGATGTCTTTTTTTCACTTTGTCAGTATTTACTGAACATATTGAATGTGTTGCTCATTTAAACATTTAATCACATTTAAACACATTTAAACATTTACACACATTTGAACATTTAAACACATTGAAATACATTTAAACACATTTAAATACATTTAAATATTTAAATATTAAAAAATAATAAAATGCAAACACATAAAAAAATAAAAACATTTTAAAAACATTTAAACTTTTAAACACTTAAACACATTTAATCACATTTAAACATGTAATCACATTCAAACCTTTAAACCGTTAAACACTTAAACACATTTAACACATTTAACACATTTAAACACTTGTCACAAGCTTCCTCCTGGATCCACACGCTGTGTCAGTATCTGTTAACGGCTTCGTTGTTTCTCATCTCCACCCTCTAACCCCCCCCCCCACACACACACACACACCACACCCACACACACACACACACACACACTCGCACACACACACATACACACACACACAGGAGGTGAACCCACAACCTCTTCCTGCCTTCCTCTCTCGACATGCAGATCAAAACTTTTCCCTCTGCGTCGAAAGTCTTTTCTGTGACTTCCATTTCACGGGTTGAAAGATTCCACCTGCCCTAGTACACACGCACGCGCACACGCACACACACACGTACATGCACACGCACACACACACGCACACTCACACACACACACACACCAACAACCAGTACCCGAGCGATAAGGCGTGGACATCCTTCTCTTTTCATAATTCCATCTTGATTAAATAAAAGATGAATAAGTCGTGACTGTTGGATAAAATCATTGAAGTTTCAGTAGCTGCTAAAAAAAGAGTCGGACTCAAAGAAGACGTAAACCTTTTGGAGAGTTAACATTTAAATGCAGTCTCAAAAAAAACAAACGGGAAAAGTTTTTAGAAAAGAATAAATTAGAATAGTAACACGGTAGAACAATTAAAGAGTTTGATCTACTTCCTGGATCTTCTCCTCGCCGTGTGGCCGAACGTGGAACCCCCCCCCCCCCCCTCTGCGCCGACCTCCAGGCTCCAGATGCTGGAGACGAGGCGCCGCAACACGCAACACCCCGGTGTGCTGAATCTTCTGCCCCAGTGACCTCTGCCCCACACACACACACACACACACACACGTCTGCATGCCACCGAGCTCCTGACTCGGCGGCCGCGTGCCGTTGCGACACGGCGGCGGCCCGGTGGCTTCCCACTGTTTGTTCCAAGTGTGTGGAGCCATCTGTCAGAAACAGGAAGGCCGAGGTTCCCCTTCTCCCTCGGGTTTGCTTCGCTATTTTCGGGAGCCTCACTTCTCCCTGAGAGGCGGCGTTGGACCGCGGCGGCCCCACCGAGGCTTCTTGAAGTGGCGGCGCCGGGGCCGAGGCTGTCGGGCCCATCTGCCGCCGGCTGGAGGAGCATCCATTATTAATGGGGCCACGAGCACTGGTGACTCCTCAGATATTCAGGCCTGGCCGGAGGACTGCAGCGAGGAAGAAGAGGAGGAAGAAGAAAGAGAACTTCTCCGCCCGTCGGCCTCTTTTCTTCTTCCTGCGCTTCTCTCCTGACTCCTCGCCCTCCGTCTCCTCTCTCCTCTCTTTGTTTCTGATGGCGCCTGCCGGGCTCAGCGATGCGTGCTCAGTAAATTAGAGCGAACACGGTTGCCGATCGGCTGCGAGCGCGGCGCGGCGCATCCCCGTGACCCGGGGCCAGTTAATTTTCTGCTTAATTTTGCGGCAGTCAGTTTGCATTCTGGGATGATTGCGTGGCAGGAAATTAACAATAAATAACAAATGTGGCGTGAGAGCCGGCCGCCGGTGACCCGCCGCGCCGCCGCCGCCCTCCGTCAGGCTGTAATGAACACGTCGGGTTCTGTGTGATGTGATGCGGGCGCCGTGACAACGTGATCTCGCCAGGTGACAGAGTCACGGCGAGCAGCCGCTTCCCCACGCCGGCTCTTTCTGATGCTGTTCTGCGGCTCTTGATTAAACTCTGCCCCCCCGTCTGGTTCCCGTCAGAGTACCTGCACCGCATGGAGACGGAGGAGGCCCAGGAACTGGCCCAGATGGCAGGTAGGAGACGGGCCGCCGCCGCCTGATTGGGCCGTCGAGGCCGGAGCGGCGCCGCGAGCAGAGAGAGGTAATCCTGTCTGTGTCCGCAGGCCGGGACAGCCCCGCCCCCGGGGAGGAGGAGGAGGAGCCTATGGCCGTCCCCGAGGACCTGTCGGCCGGCGCCGCCCACCAGCAGAACCACCGCGAGGACAAAGGTACCAGGCACAGGCTCACCGAACCCACCAGAACACTAGAACATCAGAACACCAGAACACTAGAACACCTGGTGTTCTAGTGTTCTGGTGTTCTGAACACCAAAACACCAAAACACCAGAACACCAGAACGCCAGAACACTAGAACACTAGAACATCAGAACACCAAAAGACCAGAACACCAGAACACTAGAACACTAGAACACCAGAATACTAGAACACTAGAACACCAGAACACTAGAACATCAGAACACCAGAACACCAGAATACTAGAACATGTTGGACTATTGTGCAAATTAAGAGCAAAATAATCTGTGTGTGACTGCTCTGTTGAATTGAGGGTGTCATTGAGGTTTCATTGAGGTATCATAAGGGTGTCATAAGGGTGTCATAAGGGTGTCATAAGGTCATTGAGGTATCCGTGAGCATCAGTGTGTTCCTCCAGTGAGTCAGAAGCCTCACATGTATAAAGTGTTTAAATGCCCCCCCCCCCCCCCCCAAGTGAGGGACATTTAGGTCACTGGCAGCAGGAGGAATGCCTTTGATCCGGCGTGTCGGTAATGAGACGAATCTTAAGGAATCGCTAATGTGGCCTTGATTTGAGTTTGTGAACATCGAGCCAGGGAATACGAGCCGAGGGTCATCGGGGGGGCGGAGACCCCCACCTCCTCATAAGGGGGAAGACCCCCACCTCCTCATGAGGGGGAAGACCCCCACCTCCTCACGTGGGGGGGGACAGTTTTTAATTACAATTATTTTATTTAATACGTTCACCGAATGTCCAGAATGACGGAGTGAGAATTCACACGTCTTTATTTATGGTATTTATTAAATCTTCACGTATCTCAGAGTGAGGCGGCGTGAACATCGGGACGACGAGATGTGAAATGTGACAAAGAGCTGCAACGCAACTGAAAGAGGATGTGAAGAGTTTCCTCAGAAGAACGTTACGACACAAAGTCCTGAGATAAAGAGAGCAGGAAGAGGAGAGAACAGCAACGCAGAGGGCACCTGCACACACACACACACACACACACACACACACACACACACACACACATCTACACATGCACACACACACACACAGACACACACATACACACAGACACACCACAGACACACACACACACACCACAGACACACACAGACACACACACACAGACACACACACACACTCACACACACACACACATCTACACCTGCACACACACACTCACTCACACACACACAGAGACACACACACACATACACACACACACACTCACACACACACACACAAACACACACAGACAGACACACACACGCAAAGACACACACACACAGACACACACACACACAGACACACACGCACACACACACAAACACACACAGACAGACACACACACATGCAAAGACACACACACACACAGAAACACACACACACACAGACAGACACACACACACACACAGACACACACACAGACAGACACACACGCACAGACACACACACACACACGCACAGACACACACAGACACACAGACACACACACACACAGACGTGCAAACAAACTGGAAAATAAGGGAAATAGTCGTGAAGCCGATTTAAAGTCTTCCATCGGGGGGCACAGCTGGCTTCATGCACTACATGTGAGTTTCTGTTCATTCCCTATAAGCGTACGCTCACTTTGCGTGTGCGTGTGTGTGTGCGTGTGTGTGTGTGTGTGCGTGTGTGTGTGTGTGTGTGTGTCTATATAGGGCCAGAGAGAAAGAAGGGAAGTGTAAGTATCTGGTTCATCTCTGCATGGCCGCCTGTGAGATAGAAGGCGACCGGGTTATAATTATCTCGGCCGGCGTGTCTCTGCCGTGCGAGCGTTGCCTCTATGTGGGACGCGGCGCTCACAGCCGAGAGATCGAAACCTCAAAACCAGGTTGCTTCCTGTCGCAGGCCTCCTGCAGCCGGGATCCTGCAGAGCTAACGCTCCCAAACATGCTAACGGAATCCCTCGAGGGGTCTGGCGCTGCAGCGGAGAAGACGTGCGGGCCGAGGCCGCATGGCGACCCGCTCCACGACCCGCTCCACGACCCGCTCCACGACCCGCTCCACGCTCTAATCCTTCTGCTTTCGCTTTCGGTGATTCAGAGCTGCGTCTATTTGTGAGACATGAGACTGAGAGCGAGTCCAGTAGTTCCCGTTAGCTCGGCGCCGGCTGTGAGCGCGAGGGGGGCGTCAGTGGAGAGCCTGCCACCTCCACACCTCGCCACGCCGCCCCGCTCCGGGCGCCAGGCGGGTTCAGGTGGGGAACAGGAACCTCCACGCTGCAGCACCAGCTCACCAAGGGCTTTCAATCTGACAATTAGGTATTATTTTCGTAAAGAAATACAGAACATTAGCATCTTTAGGTCGATCTGTTCGTCACTTCCTGGTATCGTGTGTCGTTGTTTCTTGGATCCGCAGCAGCTTCTATTGTCTGACCTCTGCTTCCCAAAACGAGCGAATCAGGATGTGTGACCGTGACAAACAAGATAAAAAAGTAAAACGCGTTCCTCCTTTTCCCGATTCAGTCTCAACTTCCCCTTCTCCATGAGAAGTGCAGCCGGCTCATGCTTCCCCTCGACACGCGTACACACGGGCGTGCTAACGCTCATTGTTCAGAGGAACGCCATGCCTGGGCCACAGGTACACCTGGTTGTGGGAAAGGTGTTCCTGTAACCATGGATACATCTCCATGTGCAGAGAAATGAAGAGTTTCTGAAGAGTAATGGATCAACTACTGAAATAGTCACGTTAGCTAAGTTATGATAAACTACTGAAATATCCACCGTTAGCTAAGTTATGATAAACTACTGAAATATCCACCGTTAGCTAAGTTATGATAAACTACTGAAATAGTCACGTTAGCTAAGTTATGATCAACTACTGAAATAGTCACGTTAGCTAAGTTATAATAAACTACTGAAATATCCACCGTTAGCTAAGTTATGATAAACTACTGAAATATCCACCGTTAGCTAAGTTATGATCAACTACTGAAATAGTCACGTTAGCTAAGTTATGATAAACTACTGAAATAGTCACGTTAGCTAAGTTATGATCAACTACTGAAATAGTCACGTTAGCTAAGTTATGATCAACTACTGAAATATCCACTGTTAGCTAAATGTTATGTATAAACTATTAGAAAAAATAATGTGAGCTAAAAGTAATAATAATGTATGAATAAATGTATAAAATAGTTATGATATGGATAAAAAGTTAAATAGTTGAAAGTAATGGATACATAGAGAAATAACGTTAGCTAAAATGCACAAATGGTTAAAGTAGTGCACGTTGGCTAAAAGCAATGGATATTGTATAGTAAATATATTATTTACTTATTAGTAATTACCATATTTAGTATATAACATGAAGGAATCATGCTCTTATCCTCCCCCCTACCCATTTAAAATAGTTAGCTAACGGTAATATATTTAACATGAGTAACGTCTGAAGATCTAAAGGTACGTTCACACCGGACGCGTCGGGCGCGTCGGCTGTGTCTGGTTTACATGTTAAGTCAATGCAAAGCTGCGATGCTGCGTATTTTCCTGCGTGCAGCGTGTTAGACGCGTCGAGAGCAGCACGAACAGAGCGGATGTCGCCGGGCGAAACGAGCGAACAGAGCGAACCGACGCAGCTTCTCGACGCGCGAGTTGAAATTTTCCAACTCGAGCAGCAGAAACGCGTGAGTCATAGTTGCGTCAGCCAATCAGCGTTGAGCAGCTCAGCTCGTCATCGTCCTGCGGTTTCAGAAAGAAAGAAAGAAAATGGAGACACCGGAGACAGATGGACAGGCGCTCCGCAGCGGAGATTGAACGTCTGTAGTTGGCGTCTATCCGAGAGATCCTCGGACCGACCCGAGCCAACAGGTCATCAAACTGGCTAATGTTTAGCCTGAAATAGCGCTGAAAACAGCAGTCATCCAGACGCAGCTCCTGGAGGAGCCGGTGAAATTCACCGAGCTGTTTGCGTTTACGGATCATGCTGTTAATCCAAGTCCGACGGTGTTGGATATTACGGTGCTTTTCGGCTTTCCACAACAAGTATAACCCAATTACTTCCATGGTCGATGGCGAAAAAAGGAGGGAGAAATGTAAAGAAGCGGGCGCAATAAGCCACGCCCACCCTGCGTCTCGTCTCGACGCGTCCGGTGTGAACGTACCATTAGAGACCTCCGACACATTCATGTTTACTCAGGTTATAGATGAATCTATAGAGGGATGGAAGGTGGATTCAACGTGAAGTCGTGGGTGTGCTCCTCCTGTGGGTGTGCTCCTCCTCCTCCTCCTCCTCCTCCTCCTCCTCCTCCTCCTCCTCCTCCCCTGTAGCTTTAGAGGCTTCATGTGCTCCGCTCCTGCAGAAGAACAAAGGACAACGTGTTTCGGTTGCAGCGCTTTACGATTTGTTCCCGCGCTTCCCTTTCTGTCACTTCTCCATAACTCTTGGTGTTGCAGTTACACTCGTTGTGAAGCTTCCCCTTTTCCAGGGATTCCTATATTTCATGATTTCCACTTCTTCCTCTTCGTAGAAAGAGAGGTAGAAGGGTGGGGACATCAGGCCGACACGCTCACCACAACACCTCCTCTCTGAGGCGAGGCAGGAGGCCAGGTGGAGGTCACGCTTCAGCCTGAGGAGCTTTGTTCCTCTGGAGGCCTCTGTGTCCGCGTGACGCTCCCTCGCCGTGGTCCCTGTTTCACACGACTTCAGAGACTCTGCTTCCTGTTTGTCTCGTACCCGTTAACCTCGAGCACGAAGCGCGACCTCCGGCTGCGCAGTGCAGCCGAGACACGAGCAGCCGAGACACGAGCAGCCGAGACACGAGCAGCCGAGACACGAGCAGCCGAGACACGAGCAGCCGAGACACGAGCAGCCGAGACACGAGCAGCCGAGACACGAGCAGCCGCCGGTTTAGAGGAGGAGCGCCACTCTCCTCTCTCAGGCTGTAGTCACCGTGTTTCTGAGGGGAGCTTCCGAGGCCGGAGGCGGCGTCCTGGTGGAGCCGCTGACCACGGGTCAGAAACACAGACGTGTTCTGAAGTGATCATCCCATCAACGAGTCTCCATCACGAGAGAAACTCATTCATCAGGAAAGAAAAGAAGAAAGCGTGTGAGGCTTCATGTGAAGTCTATCCAGGTCACTGAAGCAGAACTTTAGGGAAGAGTCTCCCCAAATAAAAAGCACCTGACGAGGAGACGTCGCTTATTTTACTAAGAAGAACAATAACAACATTAAGAAGACAATAATTATGACTCAAAAGGATTTAACTAAGGGACTCGGATCTCTTCAGAAATAACCAGTGAGATGAAATAATGTTACAGAAAGCAGAAAGTTACCATATGTACTGACTTATTGGTAATTACCATATTTAGTCTATACCATATTTAGTCTACATCATGAAGGATTCATACTCTTATTGGTAATGACCATATTTAGTCTATATCACTATATCATATTTAGTCTACATCATGAAGGACCCATACTCTTATTGGTAATGACCATATTTAGTCTATATCACTATATCATATTTAGTCTACATCATGAAGGACCCATACTCTTATTGGTAATGACCATATTTAGTCTATATCACTATATCATATTTAGTCTACATCATGAAGGACCCATACTCTTATTGGTAATTACCATATTTAGTCTATATCATATTTAGTCTACATCATGAAGGACTCATGCTCGTATTCTAAACCGTGGCCCCTCCCCACCCCCCCCCCCACCCCCTTGCCCTCTCTTCCAGCCTGTAACATTAAAGTTGAGGCTCGCGGTGAGGAGGAGGAGGAGAATGGGCGGGCCCGCGCCGCGCTGAATGGCGTGCAGGAGGAAGAGTGCGCGGAAGACTTGCGCGTGGCCTCGGCCTCGGGGGCCGCGGCCGCCGGCTCGCCGCCGGGCCCCGCGGCCCGGGCCTTCTCCTCGGCCGCCGGCGGCATCCGGCTGCCCAACGGGAAGCTCAAGTGCGATATCTGCGGGATAGTTTGCATTGGGCCCAACGTGTTGATGGTGCACAAGCGAAGCCACACGGGTAAGCCCCCCGCACTCCTTCTTGCCCTTTGCACGTGTTCAGAGTCGGCGGCGAGGAGCGAGGAGGCGCCGCAGAGCGAGGAGGCGCCTCCTCGCGTCTCCTCCTCGCGTCTCCTCGCCTGTAAAGGACTGAATGAAGCCGGCTCTCCTGCCGCGTGCATGAGTGCCCTCCCTCTGTCGGCGCTCTCGGGCTCCGGAGCCGCGCATAAGCCTTCCTGTCGGGCGTGAAATAGACTCTGAGCGTACCATTAGCATTTATTATTGTTCGTCTAAATTACCACAGCAGTAGAAACAGAGAGATCAAATTAATACGGCGATAAAGTCTCAGAGAAGAAACTGGGTCCGAAAAAACAGGATCAAAGCGCCGCGATTGAATGGGATCTCTGTGAAGGGACAATTATACGGCTATTAAAAGTTTTTTCAAATTTCAAAATTTATATTCTATTGTAATGAAGCCAAACCAGTGGTGGGGAACATTTTTGAAAAAGGCACTTAACTGTCAAGCTTTAGAAACTAATGAAAGTCAAAATGGAAGAAAGGAACACTCGACTAATGTAAATGCAAAAGAAAGTACAATAAATGATATAATGAAGTGCCTCCTATTTAAATAGAAAATACTGTGAGTCTCTGCTCCTGAAATGCATTTTTAATGAATTCCCTTTTTTCTATATGTTTGCTGCTTCACTGGTGACTCTTATTTTATGGGGGGCCACATTAAAATGTCCTCGCAGAATGCCACAACACTCGCTGCAGATCGGTTTATTCCAGAGGCGCTGATCAGGAAGACTGGCTCTCAACACAAAGTGTTTCCTCCGCTTTATTCAAATGAGGCTGCATTTGCATTGTGAGGCGCCGCTCTTATTTTAGAGACGAAGAAGAGGAAAAAATGAGATTCTCAGATCAAATTGACCCAGGCGATGGAGCAGCACGGAGCTGGCGGGCTGCGTCTGAAAGGCTCTTGTTCCATCAGAGCCGGGGAGAGAGAGGGTGTCACTCTGCGCGGCGCCCGCCGGGCTGCGGCGACGCGCCATCATCCGGCAGCTTGTAGTGCGGCGACCCCTCGTTCCCCGGCCTCCTCGGCACACACACGCTGCGCCTCCATCGGCGGCGGCGGAGCGATGGAGGTCAGGGAGGGCGGGGAGGGAGGGCGGGGCGTGAGGAGAACGGAGCATACGGCGGCGTAGAGCGCCCACGCCGCGCCGCCCCTCACCGCGCGCTGCTTGTGTCCTCAGGAGAGCGCCCGTTCCAGTGCAGCCAGTGCGGCGCCTCCTTCACGCAGAAGGGGAACCTGCTGCGCCACATCAAGCTGCACTCGGGGGAGAAGCCCTTCAAGTGTCACCTGTGCAGCTACGCCTGCCGCCGCAGGGACGCCCTCACCGGACACCTGCGCACCCACTCAGGTGAGGGCCAGAGGTCACTGCGCTGACCCTCAGGGGGCTCCTCCTCCTCTGCACATGTCAGGTGGTACGTGGTAGCTCCTCCTCCTCCTCGGTACCTCTAGATTTGACTAACTCTAGGTGTAATCTCTAATGTGTCACTAAACCTATAAAGGTAATATCATGTCACACCTTACAGCACTGTGATGCTGATCTAATGTTGTTGTTGTTGTTGTTGTTGTTGTTGTTGTTGTTTTGTCTCTGCAGTTGGAAAACCCCACAAGTGTGCTTACTGTGGGCGGAGCTACAAACAGCGCAGCTCATTGGAGGAGCACAAGGAGCGATGTCACAACTACCTGCAGTGCATGGGGCTGCAGAGCAGCCTCTACACAGGTGGGTCGGACGCACAACGCACACTACACACTGCACGCTACACACTACACACTACACACTGCATGCTACACACTGAACAATACACACTGCACAGTGCACACTGCACAGTGCACACTGCACAGTGCACACTGCACGCTACACGCTACACAATACACACTACACAATACACACTGAACAATACACACTGCACACTGCACGCTGCACAGTCACCTGGGTGCAGGACTCGCTCGGCATGTCCTCCATGAAGGTCACTAAAGGTCAACCTCATCTGAATGCTTCAGTCTCCACGTTGAGTGATGTCACGTTGCCGTAGAGACGTGTGCAGAGGGAACCCGTCTGCACCTCACCTGAGCATGAGCCATACCTATGATGATGTCACGGCAGGAGACCCCGTGTGTCGCCACCATGGAACACGAGCCGCTGTCCGGCTCTGACTCACTTCTCTGTCCTGCTTTCCAGTAGTAAAGGAAGAGAGCATCCAGAGGGAGCCGAGGGACGCCTTAAGCCGGGCGGGCTGCGACCGCGGCCTGGTGCTAGACAGGCTAGCCAGTAACGTAGCTAGGCGTAAGAGCACTATGCCCCAGAGGTTTGTGGGTAAGGGATGACCTGTTCTTTGCCTTGTGTCTCAGCTTGTTGAATGCGTGTGTGCAGCGTGTGTCCGTGTGTCATGACGTCACATTGAGATCAATCCAACTTTATATTTCAGACTCCAGATAGAACAAAACACGAAAATAGAGTCAAATACTAAATCACACGTAACATAACTCAACGCTCTAGACGGCTGGACCGAAGTCCCACAGCTAAACTTTATGTTTCATAAAGCCATGAAGCATGATGATGTCATCGACCCGGCAGATACATGTGTACATAAGATATAACCGCTCTGGAGGTGCCTCACACGCGTGCTGGCTCCTCCCCCTCCAGCAGCATGACATCATCATGAGGCTTTGTGTAGAGAGGCGTCCGGATGCTTCTGAAGCTTTAAGGGACCGAGGACCGTTAGACGGTCCAGGTCCGGCTGCAGGTCTAACCTGCCAGTCTCACCTGCCGGTCTCACCTGCCGGTCTAACCTGCCGGTCTCACCTGCTGGTCTCACCTGCTGGTCTCGGCCCTCAGGAGACCAGCGCCTGTCGGACCTCTCCTACGACGGCGGGCCCGGCGAGCTGATCCAGCCCCACGTCATCGACCAGGCCATCAACAGCGCCATCAGCTACCTGGGGGCGGAGTCTCTGCGGCCCCTTGTCCAGACCTCGCCGGCCTCCTCGTCCGACGCGGGCCCCGCCTCCCTGTACCCGCTGCACGCGGCGCCCGAGGGCCCCGGGGGGGCGGGCCGCGCCGCCTCGGCCAACGACAGCGCGGCCGAGAACCTGCTGCTGCTCTCCAACTCCAAGTCGGCCTCCAGCGAGAAGGACGGCTCGGCGAGCGGCCGCGACTCCACGGACACCGAGAGCACCGGCGAGGAGCGGCCCGGCGGCGCGGCGTCCGGCCTCATCTACCTGACCAGCCACATCGCCTCGGGGGCCAGGAACGGCGTGCCGGTGAAGGAGGAGCAGCGCCGGGCCGCCGCCGACTCGGCGGCCGAGGGCCTGGCGGTGCTGGCGGCCGACGGCGAGCCGGTGCGGGCGTACCGCTGCGAACACTGCCGCGTCCTCTTCCTGGACCACGTGATGTACACCATCCACATGGGCTGCCACGGCTTCACGCACCCGCTGCAGTGCAACATGTGCGGCCACCGCAGCCACGACCGCTACGAGTTCTCCTCACACATCACACGGGGGGAGCACCGCTACTGAGGGGGGGGAGCACCGCTACTGGGGGCGAGGGGGGGGAGGGGAGGAGGAGAGCACCGCTACTGAGGGGGGGGGAGCACCGCTACTGAGGGCGAGGGGGAGGAGGGAGGGAGGAGCACCGCTACTGAGGGGGGGAGGGGAGGGGAGGGAGGGAGAGGGAGGGAAGGAGGAGGGAGGGACAGGGAGGGGGAGGGAGGGAGAGAGGAAGAGAAGGAGGGAGAGGGATGGAGGGAGGGAGAGAGAGAGGGAGGGACACACAGAGACACACAGAGACACCCCCCCACACACACACACACACACTCCTGCACTTCCTCTGAGTCTCAGTGAAACACGTCGTTGTGTTTCATACGGAGCAACTTCAAACCTTTTATTTCATTTCTGTGTTCAGAAAGTAGAGAAGTTCACCTGTCTCCTGTCTCCTGTCTCTTGACATCCCCTGTCTCCTGTCTCCTGTCTCCTGTCTCTTGACATCCTGTCTCCTGTCTCCTGTCTCCTGTTTCCTGTCTCCTGTCTCCTGTTCATGGCGCTCAGTGAACAGCAGCTTTTACATTCTGTACTTACAAGTTGCCAAATGTATAACATGTCTTTTTATTTCTAGAAGGTGAAACGTGGCCGCGGTCAGGTGACCCGGGCGTGTCCGTATTATTTATGTTGATATTTATTGGTGTCTGTAGTTCTCCTCTGTCCTCCGTTGGTTCTGATCTTGACGCTCAGAACGAGCCGGACGGAGACGCTTGCTAAATATCAATAAAGGATATTTCATATCAACGAGCCGCTGTCTGTTCCTGAGACGAGTCACTTCTCAATAGTTATTATCTCTCTATTGTCAATTTTCCATTGGTGGAACAAACAGAAGATCTTTGTTGTTTGTCTCTCTGCATAAAGAGTTTAAATAATAATAACAACAACAACAAACAACATTCAGACAACATATCACTTAAATTAAGAACTATAAAACAAACGATTTTATTAAAATTCTTGAATTTTTAAATGATTTATTATTATTTATTTATTAATGATATATTATTTTTGAATAATTATGTATTGTTTATTATTATGATGTCTTATTAATAGTGAGTGGAGGTGCTCCTCCTCCGTCTTCTCAGGTGTTTTTACTCACCTGTCAACACGCCTCACACTAAAGTTTGACCTGAAGACGTAAAGATGGAGATTATATTTCACTGAAATAATGAAGATGAGATGTCACTCAGAGAAGAGAACACACACACACACACACACACACACAACCATCAGCGCTCTCACGAAATTTAGATTGTGCTCAAAAGAAAAAGAACTTCAGTGTTATGAACACAGATATCTCACACACACACACACACACACACACACACACACACAGACAGACAGACAGACAGACAGACAGACAGACAGACAGACAGACAGACAGACAGACAGACAGACAGGAAGACAGACAGAGACAGAGATACTGTCCTCTGAGGACCTGGAGACTCTGGTCCTCCTGTAGGATGGGGGCAGTGGAGCAGATGTCTGAGTGATTGAGCAGAAAAAGGAAGCAGCTCCCTCACACACACACACACACACACACACACACACACACACACACACACACACACACACACACACACACACACACACACACACACTTCACTGGGACCCAACAGGGACCCAGTCCTCAGGGGTCAGTTCTCAGGGGTTAGTAGTACTCAAGAGTTGCGAGTATGATTCCCTTCCAGACTCCAGACACGCCTCCATGTGGAGCGTATAAGTGTGTGTGTGTGTGTGTGTCTCACTGCTGGCTACTTGAACAAAGTGTCATGGCCGCCAGACACATGTCTGAAATATTTAACAGGGTCTTCACAAAAAGATGAACGTTTTCTTTTAACGGCTTCCAGGTTTCAGAGATTTAATTTCATGTGTGTGTCTATAACGGTCCTCCTGTTTGTGTGTGTGTGTGTGTGTGTGTGTGTGTGTGTGTGTGTGTGTGTGTGTGTGGTGTATGGTGTATTACATTACATGTCATTTAGCAGACACTTTTATCCAAAGCGACTTACAATAAGTGCATTTCAACCTAGAGGACAAACTAAGAACAACAAGAATACAGAAAGTAACATTTCCTCATCATAGTCAAACTACTAAAGTACCACAATAAGAGATATTCAAGTGCTACTAAAGTGATAATCTGTGTTTTAATCCAGATGTAGTCTAAAGGTGTGTTTTCAGTTTCCGGTGAAGATGTAGAGACTTCCTGCTGTCCTGGTGTCAGTGGGGAGCTGGCTCCACCAATCAGGAGCCAGGACAGCAGACAGTCTGATGTAGTGATGAGCTCCAGGTGACGGAGTCACAAGTCGGTTGGCTGTTGCGGCGGAGCGAACGTGCGGGGTGTGCGGTGTGACCACATCCAGGATGTAGACGGGCCCGATCCGCTCAGAGCACGGTACCAGAACCAATGTTCTGAAGAGGATGCTGCTCCACGGGAACCATGGAGAGAGCGGAGGAGTGGAGTGGTGTGGGTGGAGGAGTGGAGTGGTGTGGGTGGAGGAGTGGAGTGGTGTGGGTGGAGGAGTGGTGTGGGTGGAGGAGTGGAGTGGTGTGGGTGGAGGAGTGGTGTGGGTGGAGGAGTGGAGTGGTGTGGGTGGAGGAGTGGTGTGGGTGGAGGAGTGGAGTGGTGTGGGTGAACCTCTGGAGGCTGAAGACCAGTCGAGCTGCTGCATTCTGATGAGCTCAGAGGCCGATGGCCTTAGCAGGTAGAGCAGCCAGAGGAGTTGCAGTAGTCGAGGCGCGAAATGACCAGAGCCTGGACCAGAACCTGGACCAGAACCTGGACCAGAGTCTGGACCAGAGCCTGGACCAGAACCTGGACCAGAACCTGCGCCAGAACCTGTGCCGCCTTCTGGGCCAGAAGAGGACCTATTCTCCTGATGTTGTGCAGCATGTACCTACAGGAACGCGATGTTGATGTATGGTCTGTGTGTGTGTGTGTGTGTGTGTGTGTGTGTGTGTGTGTGTGTGTGTGTGTGTGTGTGTGTGTGTGTGTGTGTGTGTGTGTGTGTGTGTGTGTGTGTGTGTGTGTGTGTGTGTGTGTGTGTGTGACACACGGCTCAGCACCTCTGTGGACCTGAGTGATGGAGGATGGAGGGATGACAGTTCACTGGAGAGCATTTAAATTTATTAGGGAAACAGAAAAATCAACTCAAACAGACTCAGTTGAACACAACGTGACAGAGACACCAAGAACAACCTGTGAACCCAGAACAGAGGCTCCTCCCCCCCAGGAGACTCCTCCCCCCAGATGAGGCTCCGCCCCCAGGCCTCAGCGGCCGCAGCCGTAGGTGTGGTTCCAGTCCTCGTACAGCTGCAGGTCTTTGGGCGACACGCTGGGCCTCACAGCCTTCAGGGCGTCCTGGAAGTCCTCGTAGGCGATGGGCCGGACCTGCTCGGCGGCGATGGTGGCGATGTCTCCGAGCCGGATGCTGCGGATCGGCCCGAGCGCCGCCTCCCGGCACAGCTGCGTCATGTCGGCGCCGGAGAAGCCCTCGGTGGCGCCCACCACCAGGTCCAGCTGCCGCTCCTCCAGCCGGTTCCTCTCCCGCGCCACGAGGCGCGCCACGATCTGCCGCCGCGCGGCCGCGTCCGGCAGCGGCACGTACAGCCGCTTGGCCAGGCGGCGCCGCGCCGCCTCGTCGATCTCCTGCGGCCGGTTGGTGGCGCCCACCACCAGGAGGCGCTCCTCGGCCGCCGTGGCCGCCCCGTCCAGCTGCACCAGGAACTCCGTCTTGATGCGGCGCGACGAGTCGTGCTCGCCGTCCGTCCGCTGAGACAGCAGCGAGTCGATTTCGTCGATGAAGATGACGGCGGGCTGGTGGCAGCGGGCCACGGCGAACAGGGCGCGCACCATCTTCTCGCCCTCGCCCACCCACTTGGAGGTGAGCGACGAGGCGCTGATGCTGAAGAACGTGGCGCCCGACTGGCTCGCGATGCATTTGCCGATCAGCGTCTTGCCGGTGCCCGGCGGCCCGAACAGCAGGATGCCCCGGGGGGGGCCGCGCAGCCCCCTGAAGAGGTCGGGCCGCAGCATGGGCCACACCACGATCTCCTTGATGGTGCTCTTGGCGAAGTCCAGGCCGGCGATGTCGTCCCAGGAGACCGGCGGCCCGCGGTCCATGATCTCGCTCAGGATCAGCTCCACGATCCTCGGCTCGAAGTTCTTCAGACGCTCGTCCGGGAGGCGGGGCTCCGGCCCGGAGCTCCGCCCCTCGTCCTCCTCCTCCTGCCGCTGGATCGGCGACACGAACTTGGAGGAGGTCCCGCGGGGCCGGTTGGCGCCCAGAGACTTCTTCAGCGTGGCCGCCGCCCCCGAGGCCGGCCCCCGCTGCTGTTTGTGTTGGTCCACGATGAGCTGCTGGTGGGCCGTCTTAAAGGCGCCTCCGGCTCGCGGGTCAGGCCCGGCTTGACCTCCGTGTTGACCTCGTCCTCCATCCGCGCCGTCGGAGCTGTAAAAGTTCTTCCTCTTCGACGGGTTGGAGGAGGAGGAGGAGGAGGAGGAGGACTGAGCGCTGTGCGCGGCCCCTGAAGGACCAGGGAGCTGCTGCAGGGGCCCTGAAGCCGGCGGTCGGGCCGGAGGAGCCGCCGCCCCCCCAGAGACACTCCTCCGCTCTAAAGCCACGTCAGGGTAGCCGGCGATGAGGCCGGCCCCGCCCCCGGCCCAGCCCCCGCCCCCGCTGAGCAACGCGGCCTCCGGGCCCTCCGGCCCCACAGATATGTCGGCGTCTCCCGGAGCCACGAGGGCGCCTCCCCCCCCGCCGCCGCTCGCCCGGAGCATCTCCTGCATGCTCTGCGCGGTGAGCGCCGACTGCCAGCGGTCGCTGTGGTTCCTCTGACTGCGCGCCAGGTGCAGCGCGCCCTCCGCGTAGTTGTTGAGGCCCGTCTGGGGGTCGTCCGAGTCCAGCACCGAGGCGTAGCGCTCGGCGTAGGTGGTGAGCAGCCGGGCCGCGCCGGCCGGAGAGAGCCGGGCGCTCGCCCATGCATACTGAATGGAGAGGAGGTGGGCCCGGTAGGCCTCGGCCGTCTGCTCAGGTGAACGGCTGCCAGAGGAAATGTCAAAGGACCTCCGCTGCCACTCGTCCAGGTGTGCTCCGCTCATGCCTGGCCTGCTCCAGCCTGAAGGAGAGGACGCCACCATTAAACATACATGAGCTCAGTGAAAGTGCATCGTCACACGGAACAGCATCTGATAAATGATATAGTGTTATAACTTATAGGTACAGGCGGCCGTGGAGTTTGTCCTGTGTGTTAGTCCGGCACGAGGGCCACGGCTTTTAAAATCCACAACGACACAAGGCCGGTTGGATTTAACCTGAACATGAAACGGGGTTGATGAGCTGCTCCAGGAGCCACGGAGAGCCTGAGTCACGTGACGAGCTGCTCCAGGAGCCACGGAGAGCCTGAGTCACGTGACGAGCTGCTCCAGGAGCCACGGAGAGCCTCGGTCACGTGATGAACAGCACGACACGGTGTAAACATGTCCAACGCCCTTTAACCGTGACACCGGATCTCATTTCATGCGCGTGGGTCGCTGTAACTCTGACGTTACCTGATGTGACGTCATTTAGCCGACAGGGACCGAGCGCTCAGAGCGCATGACACGCGGTTATAAACGGGTCCAAACTACGGAAACACCTGCGGCGCGGACCCCGGTGCTGACGGTAACACTTACTGTCGGGGTCCTCTGAGGCTCGACCGGTTTCATCCCGGTGAAGCTGGTGTTCACTTCTTCCCGCCACTTGTTTCTGCTTCGGCTGAACGACTTCCGGTTGCGTCCCCAAACTTAGAAGTAGAAAACAGCAGACACGAATAAATAAATGTTATCCACGTTGTATTTACAACACATGTATGTATGATGACATTATGAGAATAATAAAGAGCTAAGCTGAGGCAAATAACTTGTTTAAATGTCGGAACGGTGGCCGTAACTTGTCACAACTAGGGAGCGCTGCATTTATCCCCCAGCTCCGCCCGAGAGATGTTCAATGGGTTAATATGCCACTTGCTCCACTTTCCACGCAACGCTTCCATATATTATATACTACGTTACAGTCTTACCCGGAGTGAGGAGCGTTCTGTCGAGGGATTAACTTTATTCTCCGGTATCTACCAGAGACGATGTAGGTTCAACACAACGGTCCATCCCGCTGACTCGAAGTAAAAGCCTACGACGCCATCTTGTGGCCGAAGCCACAACGCACTTAACATAACGATCGTCGCTTTATTGTGATGCATGCTGGGAAGTGTAGTACCATCTTTATTGAAACTCTTAGGCACCTGACTTTCAACGAAATATATATGTTTTAAAGGATATTTTTAGATACATTACATTTAATATAATGTTGTATTTACTTATACAGCGTAAACGACCAATTACAATATGTATTACTCTTATTAGTAGTGTTCGGGTGAACTACACTACCCACAAACGCGGAGCTTTTTGTTGCCGCTGTCGACGGCGCATGACAGCGGCGACTGAGCTCCGGAGGACCACAGAATGCGCCGCCGGCGGGGAAAAGAGATGCGTTTGTGCCTCAGTGTGGCTAGCTAACGTCGGGGAGCTCGTTCATATGTTTCACGATTTTATATCACTATCTCGGGTTTGACGGGAGATACCGGAAAAGTTTACCGAACAGATATTCGTAGTGGTCCGTTAGCCACAGCTCGACCGGACGGGACCAGCCCTGGGAGCCGGCTAGTCACACCCTTGTCTGGGGAGAGGAGCCGGTCTGCGCAGCAACCTTACGTCGCCGTGCTCCACGTGTGTGACGGTGGGTAATTCAAGCGCACCCCAGACTGAGGAGCTTCGGCTACCGGCTCGTGGATATGACCGACTCACCGGCATGGTGCGGCCCGAGGAGATAACCCCGAACCGCCTGTCCGCCGGGCAGCCTAGCCCGGTGCTCTGACGTCACACCGCGTCCCCCGTCAGCCATGAACAGCCCGATGTTCACGTTTGTCACGCGCGACGACAACAGTTCCGTTTACGCGGAAGTCTCCAAAATCCTCCTCTCGACCGGCCAGTGGAAGCGGCTGAAGAGAGACAACCCGCGGTTCAACCTGATGCTCGGCGAGCGCAACCGGCTGCCCTTCGGACGCCTGGGTACGAGCCTCACGGCGCGGGACCCGTCCGAGGACTCCCGTGTTCAACACATGTTCAACCATGTTTAAAGCATGTTTAATGCATGTTTAAAGCATGTTCAACCCATGTTTAAAGCATGTTTAATGCATGTTTATTCCACGTTTAAAGCATATGTAATCCATGTCTAATCCTTGTTTAAAGTATATTTAATCCATGTCTAATCCATGTTTAATCCATGTTCGATCCATGTCAACAGGCCATGAACCGGGACTGGTGCAGCTGGTGAACTACTACCGAGGAGCAGACAAGCTCTGCAGGAAGGCCTCCCTGGTGAAGTGGGTGCTGTCTTCTTTAACCGACACCCTGTATCTGCAGCGGTCACTTCATGTGCATTCATTATTTAAAGTGGCTTTCCGTCAGCTGACCGTATCCCTGCCCTCAGGCTCATAAAGACCAGCCCCGAGCTGTCCGACTCCTGCAACTGGTTCCCAGAGTCCTACATCATCTACCCCACCAACCTCAAGACCCCCGTGGCCCCGGCTGCAAACGGCATCGGCCACCTGAAGAGCCACCCCAAGACGGACGAGCGGGAAGTCTTCCTGGCCTCCTACCACTCGAAGAGGGAGAGCGGGGAGGGCACCGTGTGGATCGCCAAGTCTTCAGCCGGCGCTAAAGGTGAACACCTGCCGCCCACGTATCATTGTGATCAATCCAAAAGATATTTACACCTTTGCGTCGTCCTAAATGATACTACCTTTAATCAAATGGATAACGTACTGTGATAAACTCCCTTCACATGGCCTTCGGGCTGCAGCTGTAATGTGAGTTCCTCCTGGCTACAGGTGCTGGCATCTTGATATCCCACGACGCCACTCAGCTGCTGGAGTACATCGATAACCAGGGGCAGGTGCACGTCATCCAGAAGTACCTGGAGAAGCCGCTGCTGCTGCAGCCGGGGCAGCGCAAGTTTGACATCAGGCAAGTCTTCACGAGGAGGACGACGTCTCTGCCTTCATACCAGGAGACGGCCTGATGGAGACTGATGTCCCCCGCTCACTCCAGGGCATCAAATAATACATGGGGCACTTTATGAAACCTGTGAAATAACATTAACCTTTGTTAAAAAAATATAAATATACTTATTTATGCTTAAAGTATATGAGCAACTGTCATAAAAATGGCAATAATAAGACTATTAGACAATAATAAGACTATTAGACCATAATAAGACTATTAGACAATAATAAGACTATTATACAATAATATGACTATTAGGCCATAATAAGACTATTAGGCAATAATAAGACTATTAGACAATAATAAGACTATTATATAATAATATGACTATTAGGCCATAATAAGACTATTAGGCAATAATAAGACTATTAGACAATAATAAGACTATTATATAATAATATGACTATTAGGCCATAATAAGACTATTAGGCAATAATAAGACTATTAGACAATAATAAGACTATTATATAATAATATGACTATTAGGCCATAATAAGACTATTAGGCCATAATAAGACTATTAGACCATAATAAGACTATTAGACAATAATAAGACTATTAGACCATAATAAGACTATTAGACATTAATAAGACTATTAGACAATAATAAGACTATTAGACCATAATAAGACTATTAGACAATAATAAGACTATTAGACCATAATAAGACTATTAGACCATAATAAGACTATTAGACATTAATAAGACTATTAGACCATAATAAGACTATTAGACATTAATAAGACTATTAGACAATAATAAGACTATTAGACAATAATAAGACTATTAGACCATAATAAGACTATTAGACCATAATAAGACTATTAGACCATAATAAGACTATTAGACAATAATAAGACTATTAGACCATAATAAGACTATTAGACCATAATAAGACTATTAGGCCATAATGAGACTATTAGACCATAATAAGACTATTAGACAATAATAAGACTATTAGACCATAATAAGACTATTAGACATTAATAAGACTATTAGACAATAATAAGACTATTAGACAATAATAAGACTATTAGACAATAATAAGACTATTAGACCATAATAAGACTATTAGACAATAATAAGACTATTAGACAATAATAAGACTATTAGACAATAATAAGACTATTAGACAATAATAAGACTATTAGACAATAATAAGACTATTAGACAATAGTCTACAAATTCAAAGTGTTTCTTAGATTTAATGAACAAAAAACATAAATCAAATTATCATATTCAATTTTATTTAGAATTCTTTGTGTTTATTTATTGTTATTACTTTTTTTTTTAACAACTACTAACAATTCTAATTCTTTTTTTGTGTAACTCAAAATAATATTTATTTATTTAAATAATATTTCAAGTCTGAAATATGTGTGTTTCCACTGCTGCCTGACGCTGTAATGTTATTATGTTAATATGTTAATATGTCATTATGTCATTATGTTCCTATGCGACGCCTCTTAGGAGCTGGGTGCTCGTGGACCATCAGTACAACATCTACTTGTACCGGGAGGGCGTTCTGCGGACGTCCTCCGAGCCCTACGACAGCTCCGACCTGCAGGACATGACCAGCCACCTGACCAACCACTGCATCCAGAAGGAGCACTCGCACAACTACGGCCGCTACGAGGACGGCAACGAGATGTTCTTCGACGAGTTCCGGCTGTACCTGCTGAACACGCACAACGTCACGCTGGAGGCCTCCGTGCTGCCGCAGATCAAGCACATCATAAAGTAGGTCCTCCCGGTTATCGATCTGATGCAGAGAAAGAGTCGCAGTGAAGCATGGAATCCTTGACGTCTCTGCTTGGTCATCGTACTCTAACTACTAGGACATCTGTCTGTCCACAAACTCTACGCTGAACAGTGTCACGTCAAATCTGTCCTGGACGTGAACTCTGATTCTTATCTCTAGCGGTGTGTGCCTGGAGATATTCTCTCTGTCCTAATCTGCCATCTGAGAGAGAATAAAGCTTCTCCCGGTTGTGTTCTGAGATGTAGTTGAGCCGTTTGTCCAGCAGGGGTCAGGAGATGTTTTCTTTCTGCGTTTCACAGGAGCTGTCTGTCCTGCATCGAGTCCACGATCAGCACCAAGCACCTGTCCTACCAGAGCTTCCAACTCTTCGGCTTCGACTTCATGGTGGACGAGAGCTTCAAAGTCTGGCTGATCGAGATCAACGGAGCTCCGGCCTGCGCTCAGTGAGTACCGCCCAGCGGCTCGCCTGAGGGTGCCCTCCTGGAGCCTCGCGGCCTGAGCTCAGGCTCCTGACTATCACCTTACTATCACCCTTCTATGACCTTACTGTTATCTATGACCTTACTACCTATCTATTTATTTTTATTTTTTATATTTATTTTTATTTTGAAATGTTGGTAGACACATAACATGGTAAACATGCATTTCAACTGACATTTCCATCTTTTTCTTGACGTACCCAAGCATACAACATACCCCCCACCCACCCTCCCACTGGTACACCCACCCATTGGTCAACATGTGTGAACTCTGGTTATGTCATCGTTTTGAAAACGTTCATTGCTTCAGTTTCGATCCTCGTGAACCTTTGATTTTTCAATGTGAACTTGTCCCCCCCCCCCCCCCCCCCTCCAGGAAACTGTACCCGGAGCTGTGCCAAGGCATCGTGGACGTGGCCGTCTCCAGCGTGTTCACCCTGAGCGGCGCCGGCGGCGACTCCTCCTCGTCTTCCTCTTACTCTTCCTCCCCGTCCTCCAGCTCCAGCTTCAGCACCACCACCAGCTCCTCCTGCTCCTCCCCCAAGCTGAGGGGGCCTCTCCACGTGGGCCCCTTCACTCGGCTGTAAGCGCCTTCTCCGTCCCGCCCGGCCCTCGGTCCTGACCCGAGGGGCCCGGAGCCGGGGAGCGAGTCCCGACGGTCCCGACGAGCTGACCCCCGACCCGAGGACCGAGTCCCCCGCGGACTGTAGTGCCTTACATGTGCGGCCTCGCCCCCCGAGACGGCCGGCGGGCCCCGGGACTCGTCCCTTTGCACTGCTGCCGGTCCCTGAGGTCGCGACCCGTCCACAGGAGTCACCGTAGAACCAAACACTCGGCTTCTGAGAGCGTCCTGAATGTGTGTCATTCTGAAAGCTGTTTTTCTCATCGGACATGATTTTATTTTTATTCTTTTATTGTTTTTTTTGTTTTTATTGCAGCTTGTCTGCAGCCATCTGTTACCTGGAGTTTCATTTAGTGAAGTCAACAGTTTAAAACCTAAAAAGAATCAAACACAACTGGAGGTTTCCCTTGAGATCAACGGTCCTCTGACGCATTGAGACAATCCTCATGTTCTACCACGCGTCCCTGACCTCTGACCTCTCCCTGCAGAGAACCGAGAGCTCCTCACAACGTCCTCCAGCTGATGGTGTGTTCAGGTTGTGCTTGTCATGTGAAGCATGTGCTTGTGAAAGCATGCAGTAGGATCCTCATTTAAGCCCCCCCCCCACACTTTTATAATTATATATGTTTATATATATTTATAGTCATATATATGTATGTATTTAAATATCAATAGTTATATATATATATATATATATACATATTTATATATATATATATATAAATATGTATATATAAATACTTATATAATTATATATAAATACTTATATAATTATATATATGTATGAATATTTCTATATAGATATATATAAATACATATTTCCTTCCCGTTGCTCCCCTCGTGATGACGTGGAAGTGAGGACACCCAGCGGCGCGCTGCAGGTTTTACTCGTGGAGGTTCTGGTAGATAAAGGAAGTGACGGAGTTACAGAGCAGGTAACCCTGGCAACAGGTGTGGATATTTTGGGATCATTGCGTCCTTTTCTGTTTACTGCAGAGCAACGATGTAGCTGAGATGAAGTGAAGGAGAAATATCAACGTTGACCAAATTATTTTATATTTTAGATGAATTTGGGTCTCAGCCGTTTGATGTTTGGATCATCGAAAGCAAACGGTCAGTATTTGTTTAGTATTTGTTTAATGACATTTTGAAGTGGAAGGAGCCTTATTGGGAAGCAATGTTCCAGTTACAATGCACCTTAATTTGTTTGTATTGAAGTGATTTTTTTCTCATTCATTATACAACCTCTTAAATTCAATGATGTCATTTCCCTCATATTTCTCCTGGATTTCCTCATCTTTTACCAAAGATTACAATCCCCGCTGTATTTTCAGTTTCACACTATGTTTTGTAGTTGCTGTAATAATAATAATAATCTGGATGTTATAGCATACATTTTTCCAACAGGATCCTAAATCAAAGATCATATTCAGAGGGATGTCTGCTGTGTTTTTGTTAGCTGACGTTTTATCCAAACTCTTGCATGAGCATTTGTCTTCATCAGACAGAATATTACTAGAATAAAAATGCATTACTATTATCAAAAACGTGTTTATTTTTACTTATGTGGTTCATTTCACAAACTGTTGGCCTGTCACTCTAATTTTATATATTATATACGTATATATATATATATATATATCAAATAAAATGTGTATTTATATATAAATATTTATATATATAATTATATATTTATATACAGACCTGCAAACTTGTCACCTTTCGGTGAAATTCACCGTTTTGAAATCAAAATGGGTCGTCCACGTGAATCGTGTAGATCCGAAGAGTTTTTGTTTTGGGGTAGGGGGGTGGGGGGTAATGGCTCAAAATAACCAAAACATGCCAGAAGTGAAATGATTCATTACTTTGTCTCCAATGCAGACAGTGTGTAAAGTTGTGTAACTCTCCAGCTGCTCATCCTGATGAACTCTGTATCCTCTGGTCAGATACAGACTAACATAGTGTATAATCAATGTATGACGGCTCCATGGAGTTTCATTCATATCTGGCTGTAGGCTAAAACTAATATCACTGCCATGTGTTAAGTGTTGGAACAAGTTGGTAAGAAGTGAACCATACAGATATTGTATTCATTACTATTATAGATACATATACCAGTCTCTTCTTCATGGTATCATATTGTTGTTATAGTATTGTATCTGGTATCCTGATATTTATGGCAGGTATGGTATAGAAGTTATAATGTTAGTATCGTGACAACCAGGTAGAGGCAGAATAGACTCAGGGAAAAGTCCCCGAGGACTGTTCAGGCCTAAAAAAAGGAAGTTTATGAATGACTTTAACCATATTATATATATAATGACAATGTATATCTATTACTACTATCATTATATGGCTTTGTCAGAGAGGAGGACCTTTTGCTCTTAAACTGTTTATTGTCATTATTTAGAATTTAGATTTGTGGTCAGAACAATAACATGACCGTAGTTGTAATTCTAAAAGTGTTGAGGCTTCATCAAACAACATGGATGTGGTGACAAAAAAAAATAATCCTGTAAGAAAACTTGTAAGGGGTAAAAACTTGTGAAAGACCCAGAGAAACGGAAATATCCGACGAAGCAAAATCCCGGACGTTTTTGGAAACCCTGCCGGTGTTCTGTCATTTTTTGCTGCCTTGTATAAATTTGCTACCCGCTGCATAAACTGATAGGTGTGTATCGATTCATGCTACCCTATACAAAAATGCTACTTTATGGTTTTATACATCTGTACATAAAATAAAGGCATAAAGTAAGTGTTTTTTTCTGTCATGAGTATAATTATAAAAAGTGTCACTCACCGTTATCAGCCGTGCATGTCGTGCATGACGTGCAACTCGGAAAATCGACTCGGCGCAATACCACAAGGTGACGTCACTCACCGTTGCAAAGACAGGGTTAGCTAAACATGATGGGCGTGTCGGAAAAAACTCGAAAAAACTCGGAAAATCGACTCGGCGCATGCGCAATACTACAAGGAGCGTTTTTTGACAAGCAGCATTAAATGACAGAACACCGGACGCTTTGTTTGGTCTCAAAAAGAGGACATGTCCGGGGAAAACCGGACGTCTGGTCACCCTACCTTGTGTGATTCTCCTACACCCCATCTCGGGGTGGGTGGGGTTCACAGACGGGTGGATAGGCTATCATTTAACACTCTCAATGTTTGTGTAACAAAAGCAGCCTTAACTCAGATTATATAATATATAAATACTATATGTGTCTATATGTATAGACAGGCTGTCCTCTACAGCAAAATCAAAATGCCCAACACAGGACACAAATGAATGGGCTGTGTCTTTGGAGGATAAGCATATAAGTATATATGTTCTATATGTTCCAACATGCAGTCAGGGCAGCGCGTGAGCTCTTGCTCCACAAGAACAAAACGCTTACAGCACCTGGTATTCCCAGGCGGTCTCCCATCCAAGTACTGACCAGGCCCGACCCTGCTTAGCTTCCGAGATCAGACGAGATCGGGCGTGTTCAGGGTGGTATGGCCGTAAGCGAAGGCTGAGGCCACCAGAGCAGCTTTTAAAGCCTTTGATCCTCACCTGGCACGACCTCTCTGCCTTTGATCCTCACCTGGCACAACCTCCCTGCCTCTGCGTGTTGTATTTGATCAACATCTCCACGACGAGTTAATTTATTAAAGCTCAACTACTTTCAGTTGACATTAAATAAAACTCTGAAACACTTCATTAACTTGTTGCCGTGGTGTTGCAATAACTCTGTAATCCAGGAAACTACACTTTCAAAAAGTCAGACAACAAGTCAGTATATATCCCCAAAGTAACTCGCATTTATTCCCACGGCTGAACTTTAGTTTTTATTTGAGGGTCATTTAAGGCCAACAGCCAAGAATCAGGATGCAAACAGAAGTCAACAGAAGGGATGTTGTGGACATGAGACCCACAGCACCCTGTAACACACAGCACGCACCACGCCGCCGCCACCACCAGGGGGCGCCTACAATGTTCATCTGGGTTGAAACCAGTCAGAGGTCATTTGAGACCAGTAGAGGCCACGCCTCCGCTGCACTGACGGCTCCTTGGAGGTCGTGCTGCTGCGTTACAGGAGCTCATGTCCCTCTGCATACTGAGAAGAGATCAACTTACAAACAGCATCAATACTGCGACGGCATTGAAGGGGAAAGCTGAGAAATCAAAGTCAAGAATACCTGAAAGTCTAGACATCAACTGAGCCATTAGGCTTCCCCTTCCCACCCAGAGTCTCTCACAGCGGCCCATAGGTCCAGGGTGGCCCTCAGGCCAGGTTGAAGCCCTGGTTGTAGTCGATGGCTTGCAGCAGCTTCTCGCGGAGCGTCTCCCCGCTGCTGTACTTGGGCAGGTCCAGCAGGTTGAAGCAGGTGTGGGCCACCGGCAGGTACTGCTCGCCTCCGCTGGTGGGCTGGATCACCAGCTTCAGGCTTTTCATGCCCAGAATGGGAATGCGGTCACTTCCCGTGAGGAACACTGAGGAGGGAGGAGACGAGGGGTCAGTGTGTGAGCGCCAAGGCGACGGAGTCCCGGTTCAGAGCGCTTACAGAGGAACAGCTTCTTCTCCTCCAGAGGCAGCCGGTGGAACACGGCCCAGAACAGCCCGATGGTGGGGTGCTCCGCCCAGTACTCCCCTTTGTACTCCGTGCTCTGGGGGGGGGAACACGTTATTTCACTTCATCGTGACTCGCTTTGGGGAACCCGATATCGAGTCACACTTCAGATCTACGGTTTTCAAAGGTGTGACAATGCAGTTTCTCCAGTGGCTTCGAGACCTTTTCCAGCTCCGTCCAGTCGTAGTTGGTGTTCCCGATGACCATGGCCTGCAGCTCGTTGGGCTGGAACAGCTCCAGCACCTTCCCCCCGCACACCTTGTGGAAGCCGGCGTGGAAGCACTCGAACAGCGGCGCCACGGACGCGTCGAACACGTGGTCCACGTACGCAGAGACGAAGTCCTGCCTGCAGGGGGAGAGGTCAGAGACACCGTGGACATGTGACAGCCGGCAACAACCAGGGATGTTGCACATGTTGACCAGTGGATTGCCATGACTTTAAACCAAATTTCCATGACAAATATGGAATCTCGGTAAAACATGAACAATTTAGAAAACTTGGCGTATTGAGAGCGTACGCCGGCTTATATTTTGAGCATCTTTCTTTAAAAAAAAAACATATTAATTATTTCAAACTTGGCGTAAATGAACACATGATAACAAATTTCCATGACTTTTTCAAAACTTTTATGATTCAAGTTTTTTCCATGACTTTTCCAGCCTGGAAATGTCCATTTTAAAATTCCATGACTTCTCCAGGTTTTCCATGAGCGTACGAACCCTGAACAACAGAGCTCAGGGCTCGGTCTTTAGAGGTGGGAGGAGCCACGCGGTCCACCTGCCACCAGGCTTCATGAGGAGCTTCAGGCTCCGCCTCCTCCAGGACCAGCGTACCTGTTGGATTTGGTGACGTTGACGTCTTCCCCGTTGCGGACCAGCTCCAGGACCTCCGTGGCCCCGTAGTTCTCCTCTGTGATCTGTACATGGAGGAGGTGTCACACGCCGTCCGCTCCTCTTCCTCAGAGCGCCGCCTGTGGACGGTCTTACCGTGAAGTTGAGGCAGAAGGTCTCCTCCAGGTCGTCCTCGGCGTAGTCCAGCAGCTGCTGCAGGCTCCTGGAGCACGGGGACACAGGCGGTCAGACGCCGGTCCACGCGGCGGCCTCAGACGGCGCCCGGCGGCCTCAGGCGGCGCCCGGCTCTCACCTTCCCACGTCGGGCATGAGCTCCTTCAGGTCGTCCAGCGTGGGCTTCCTCTTCAGCAGCTTCTTGTAGAGCGCCACGGGGAAGTTGAGCTCCACGATGGTGAGGTTGTAGATGGCCAGACCGCAGACCACCCCGATGAGGTTGAACAAGTCGATGTCCTCGAAGGTCTGAGGGACACACACACACACACACACACACACACACACACACACACACACACACACACAGCTAAGCATGCAGGTACCCCGAGGTCAAAGGTCACAGGTCAAATGGGAAGCACCTTGTTGGAGAACCAGATGAGCCGCGACTCCTCGTAGTAGCGGAACATCCCGTACTTCGGGTCCAGCAGCTCCTTCATGATGAGGAGGAAGAACTCCTTCCTCACGCCTCCCGCATCCACCGCCTCCTCCCCCACGAACACCACCTGCCACGAGAGCCACGTTACACCGTCACGTGTGAACAGCTCCTCCACAGGCCAGGCTTCTGACACATGTTGACCGATAGACTTCCAAGACTTTTAATTTCCGTGACCAAACTGAAATCTCGGTATAAACATGAAAACTGTAGAACATGTTGCGTATGGAGAGCGTACGCCGGCTTGTATTCTGAGCGTCTTTCTTTAAAAGAATATATTAATTATTTCAAACTCGGCGTAAACATGTGAATATAACACATTTCCATGACTTTTCCAAAACTTTAAGATTTAAGTTTTTTCCATGACTTTTCCAGGCCTGGAAATGACCATTTTAAAATCCCATGACTTTTCCAGGTTTTCCATGAGCGTACGAACCCTGCAGGCGCTGCTCATAAAGTAGGAGGAGTCAGGCGAGTCCACCGGAGACCTGATGGGTTCTCTGGGTTGGAGAGATTTATTTTGTCATTTGTATTTAGTTTTATTGTAAAGTAATATTGATTATTCGTTGCTTATTCCGGTTATATTTTGATATGTTAGAAGACTTTTTTCTTCTGATAGTTTAGTTCATTGTGATTGTTGTTTGAATATATTTAGTTCTGGGATCACTGATTGCGTAACACGGGTTTCATGTAGTGTGGGGAGCTTCAGGACCAGCATGCACCTGGGCGGCCGAGGCAGCGTCAACATGTTTGTTCTTTTTGTTTGTTTAGTAAATAAATGATCAGAACGATGACAGACGGAGATGGACGTTACTTTCTCGTCATGGACGTTAGATCTAGAGTGTTCTGAGTTATCTGGACGAGCGGCCGCCGCTCTGTTCCTCGTGTTGCCGCTGAACGCTCCTCTGGGCGCCGGCCTCCACGCCTCTGCTGCTCGCTGGTCATGTGACGTGTCTTTAGAGCCGGACTCCAGGAGCTCCGCCTCCACCCGCTGCTCCGCCTCCAGCAGCAGTGTACCTTCAGGGGCTTCTTGTAGTCCACATTCTTGGACTTCCTGAGGGCCTCCATGGCGTCTCCCACGATGTTCTCCCTCCGGACGATGAGGATGAGGCACGGGTTGACGGACTCCACCGCCGGCAGGAACATGGAGTTGAAGTTCTGCATCTGCGCCTGGTCCACGGCCATCTGCCAACGCCACGGGGGACGCACATGTTCACGCCTCGGGGGTCACGCCCCCGGCGCCCCGCGAGCGGCTCTCACCTGCATCTGGATGACGGCGTCGGTCTGCAGCAGCGTGGTCTTCGCCTGGGCGTCGAACACGAAGGGAAACCGGCACAGGGTCACCGCGCCGCCGTGGCCCTGAGGAGGAGGAGGAGGAGGAGGAGGAGGAGGAGGAGTCACACGGGAACACGGACACGAGGGGGCGCCGGCGCCGGAGACTCACCGACGGGTACATCTGCCTCTGGACCCAGGTGACGTAGTCGTGTCTGATGTCGATGAGCTGGTCCAGCTCGTGGACGTAGAAGGCGTCGTAGTGGATGATGTGGCCGGCGCGCTCGCTCACCTGGACACACGACACTCCTCAGCAGCCGCTCCGCCCGGAGGAGCCGGGTGGAGGCCGGTGGAGATCTTTTCTCTTTTCCCTTTCCTCACCGTGTGCAGCACCTCCAGGAGGCGGAGCGACGTGTCCAGGAAGCAGGTGAAGATCCTCTGCTCCACCGACGGGATGCCCATCTTGTGCATCTGCAGCAGGTACACCACCACCTCCTTGTACAGCTCCACCAGCCGCTGGAACACGGGGGGCTCGCATGCGGACCACCAGTTCCCTGAAACACAACACCAACCGCGCTGTAAGGGGAGGAGCCGAGCAGGGGGGGGGGGGGGGGCTCCATCCTACCCAGAACCTTCAGCGGCGCCTCATTCAGGCTCAGCAGCGACTTGGCAAACGGGATGGCGATGGTGACGTAGTTGTTGCGGTCCCTGAAGACGGCGCATTCAGGCAGCGTGAGGTAGAGCCGCAGGGCCTCGATGTCCGGGGGGGAGGGGCTTAGCCTGGGGATCAGGTTCTTCTCCAGGCTGGCTGCGATCTGAGGACAGAGGGAGGAGCTGAGGTCATGGGGTCATGAGGTCAGGGGGTCATGAGGTCACCAGCTGTAGACTGTGATTTTTCTATGACTGGGAAACTAGTGGAGGAGGCATTAACTAGTGGAGGCTGTTATTAACTAGTTGTCATGGAGCCCACCCACCTGCTGGGTGAGCTCGTGGGGGCCTCGTTGGCCCAGGCGGCTCCACAGCCGGTGAGCCGTGGTCATGTCCACGCCGGAGCATCGGCTGCTGGTGCTGTAGTGGTCCGGGTGACTGAGGAGAAACAAGACCCACCACATGGAACACCAGAACAGAGCGCCACACAGAGCATATATATATATATATAAAAAATTATAGAGAAATTAAATGATCTTTATCGGGATAAGATTCTGGCTGAAGTAACCAGCTGTTATGTTGCGAATACAACCGTAAACCAAAATAATGGAGATGAAACATGACATAGATATAAACTATAATATATATATATATATATATATATATATATATATATATATATATATATATCGTTGGAGGTTACCTGGTGGACAGAAAGGATCCGTTGAGGCAGCTCGCGGAGGAGAACACGAGGTCGATCTCACTAGAGGAACAGAAACCAGACGTCAGTGTTTCCACT
>CM070100.1:22118986-22203986 GCA_036178185.1 Liparis tanakae | reverse complement strand
GATTCTCGAAGGGGCACACACGCGCATGCGTATCGGTGCTCCCTGCACATGTACATGAATGAACGTGTCTGGAGGTGTACATGTGACAGGTGTGTGCGACTAAAAGTACGAAGTGAACATTTAAAAAAACAACTTAACAACTTTACTTTACGAGTGAATGTAGACATACTTTTCGACGTAAGTTCTTCAGAGGCGCCACACAAAGAGGCCCGTTAGGATTATTTGATGAATAAATCACAGAAACAAAGAAAATATTCATTTTCAAGGTTTCATTATAAAAAAAAAGTTTTTCAAAGATTCATTTTTTTAAATAATTCAAAGATAAATTCCAAAAGATACGTATTTTTTAAAGATACATTTAAAAATAATTTAGAAATAATATATTTTTAAAATAAAAATATTAATTTTAAAAGATATATTTTAAAAGGTACATTTGACATGATAGATTGTTACTTTTACGACACGTATACGCGTCCACAGATTATCGTGGTGACGGTGGTGCCAGGTGGTGCCAGGTGGTGCCAGGTGGGGTTTTCTCATGCAGGTGTTCCACAGCGTCGGTCGTAACTCTTTTCTTAACGTCTTAACTCCAGACTGCGTCCTCACTGGGGGACAACAATAGCCCTCTTTCCCTAAAAATAGCCCTGGTTCCCTAACAATAGCCGTGTGACGTCCTCTGGTGGCCGCCCACCTGCGTCCTCTGGCTGAACACCTGTTGGATCCAGTTGTTCCTGCGCTGCCGGTCCTGGAGGTTTGACTCGTGACGCTCTGAGTCTCGGCAGCAACAACTCGTTCCACACGAGTTAGAGGACAGGACGCAGACATGTGGCACCTGCTGGGAGTAAGTACACCGAAAATATATATGTATATGTATATACATTATCCTAAGGACTGCTGGACCCTCATCTACCTGCTCGTCCAACGAGGGCTGTACTACATGTAGTACATGTACTACATGTAGTATAAGCAGTACTTCATGTTGTGTTGACCTGCTTGTTACCTTCGCATTGAAAATGGTAATGTTTTGATCGCTGCGTATTTGTATGCGTGCGTGTTATTCGCATAAGTAAAAAAGTATTAAACCGAATCTCATGATATTTGGTGGGATGATTGGTTATTATCTGAGGACCATTTGATTAGATTTGGGGATCGCTCGGTTCAAAGGTCAAAGTCATGAAAAGGTCAAAATCTTCTTTTTACTATAGCGCCGTCAATTTATATCCAATTGACAACTAATGCCAAAATGTTCATAATTCAAAGCTCAATCTTGTGACATGTGAAGGTATGCGCTCTACTGAGGGCCCCTTCTAGTTTGTTAATGCTGTACTACATGTTTTACTACACGTTGTACTACATGTTGTACTGCACGCTGTACTGCATGTTTTACTACATGTAGTACTTCATTAGTAATTCACGCTGTACTTCACTAGTACGTCATGTTATACTTCATGTAGTACTCCACGTAGTACTTCCTGTTGTACTTCACTAGTACTCCACGTAGTACTTCCTGTTGTGTTGACCTGCTTGTCTTCCTCTCAGGTGGTTGCTGGCCTCCTCTTCATCATCCTGTGTTTTTCCAAAGGACTCAAAGAGGTGAGTTCACTCTGTCCTTCACAGGAAGTTAAACATCTTGAAACAGAGCCGGCTGCTCCAGGAAGTGAAGGAGGCGAGGAAGGAGGAAACAAGGTGTGATCTCATCTGATTTCCTTGGCAGGGAATGAAGCCTCAGAAACTCCAGGTGCTCGAAGCGTCCAGCGGCAGCAGGAAGGTGAGTCTCTGGGCGCCGCGCCCGAGCCGCGTCTCACGCCGCGTCTCACACCGCGTCTCACCCCGCGTCTCACCCCGCGTCTCACCCCGCGTCTCACCCCGCGTCTCACACCGCGTCTCACCCGCGTCTCACCCCGTGTCTCACAGTCTCACCCTGTCTCACCTGTCTCACCCCTGTCTCACCCCGCGTCTCACCCCGCGTCTCACACCGCGTCTCACCCCGCGTCTCACACCGCGTCTCACACCGCGTCTCACCCCGCGTCTAACCCCGCGTCTCACACAGTGTCTCACCCCGCGTCTAACCCCGTGTCTCACACAGTGTCTCACACCGCGTCTCACCCCGTGTCTCACACAGTGTCTCACACCACGTCTCACACCGCATCTCACACCACGTCTCACACCGCGTCTCACCCCGTGTCTCACAGTGTCTCACACCGCGTCTCACACCGCGTCTCACACCACGTCTCACCCCGTGTCTCACACAGTGTCTCACACCGCGTCTCACACAGTGTCTTACCCCGTGTCTCACACAGTGTCTCACACCGCGTCTCACACCGCGTCTCACACAGTGTCTTACCCCGTGTCTCACAGTGTCTCACACCGCGTCTCACACCGCGTCTCACACCGCGTCTCACCCCGTGTCTCACACAGTGTCTCACACCGCGTCTCACACAGTGTCTTACCCCGTGTCTCACACAGTGTCTCACACCGCGTCTCACACCGCGTCTCACACCGCGTCTCACCCCGCGTCTCCAACAGAAGGAGCTGACGGAGGAGGACGTCCACTTGTTGGCCAACATCCTGTCCATCGGGTTGGTGGACGCAGATCCAAACTACCTCCACCACCTCAAATGCTACAGGGACCTTCGCACTGCCTGACTGACATGGATGTTTGGTCATGAATCCCCTCGTGAGGGAGACTCAATAGTTCTGAGTATTGATAAGTTACCCGACATCATCAACCCGGACGGCTTCCTGTCTTCTAGTAGTTTAAGGGAAAGAGGATTTAATTCAATCTGCCTTTTAAAATCAGGAACAGCTTGAAATTAATATTAGAATAATATTAATAATACCATAGAAACAGGACGGCTGTGTGGTCGCCAGATGCTTTACGCTTCGTTTTATTTTCTACGTTCCATTATTCAAGTGTTAAACATCCCACGATGAACTAATGAACATAACATGTGCATCTCAGAGTAAGAGTGACAGATTCACTTCAAAGTGAAACTACAGCAACATAACGTGAGTTAAAACGATGTGAGTCAACACAACGTGAGTCAACACAACGTGAGTCAACACAACGTGAGTTAACACAACGTGAGTCAACACAACAAGAGTTAACACGATGTGAGTTAACACAACGTGAGTCAACACAACAAGAGTTAACACGTGAGTTAACACAACAAGAGTTAACACAACGTGAGTCAACACAACAAGAGTTAACACAACGTGAGTCAACACAACGTGAGTCGACACAACGTGAGTTAACACAACGTGAGTCAACACAACGTGAGTCAACACAACGTGAGTCAACACAACGTGACGGTGATGGAAAACCTGATCGATGGATTTTAACTGAAAGATAAAAAGGAACTCGTTGAATAACAATTCATCTCTTTTCACGCCGTCGGCGCGGAGCACGATGGCCTCGAGCTGCTGCTCCCTCACAGGCCTCACGGGCTCAGATGCTTGGGCCTATCTGTCCCGTTGTCCCGCTGTCCCGCTGTCCCGCTGTCCCGTTGTCTCGTTGTCCCGTTGTCTCGCTGTCCCGTTGTCTCGTTGTCCCGTTGTCTCGTTGTCTCGCTGTCCCGTTGTCTCGCTGTCCCGTTGTCTCGTTGTCTCGTTGTCCCGTTGTCTCGTTGTCTCGCTGTCTCGTTGTCCCGTTGTCCCGTTGTCCCGACCTGGAGGAGGGAGACAGCAGAGTGAGCCTCTCATGAACACGAGCCCCTGGGTGAGGTGGCCCCCCGGTCAATGCAGAGCTCCTCACGCCACACGCGGCCGCTCAGCTGCTCTCCGAGCGCGTAGAGCGACGCCAACACCGACATGTTCACGAGGAAGAAGCCCGCCAGGCCCGCGGAGCTGAAGTGGGCCATGACGGGGTAGACCCAGACCCCCACGGACAGGTACACCCACACAATCCTGCAGAACCAGATCAGAGAGAACAAACGGCGTCACTGATGCTGGAGGATCAGAGCTCTGACAGAGGAGAGCTTCTACCAGAGGATAGAGTCATCTTCATCTTCATCATCATCACACCGCAGCCTCTGACTCAGGGTCAACAGGAAGTTGTTGTTCTCAAGCGGTTCGTGAACTGGACTAGTGAGCGGACACATGTCCTCTCCTGAGCTTCATCGGCTTCTGTGATTGATCTCAGTCTAACTTTATTCTATTGCATTCATTCCTCTCGTATTCTACATGTCAATGTTTCTCCCATTTGGGATTTTTTTTTTAGTCGGTCCTCTTTCAGTTTTATATCTAAATAAATGTGAAGCTGCGTGTCCTCCTCATCCATCTTATGATGTTTACTGTTTACTTATTGATGCTTAGTATTTTATTCCAGAAACAGGTGAAAGTTTCAAAGTAACCGTTTCAGAATGCTGTGATGTTTGGGTCATAAAAGTGAAATAAAGCCGTGACGACGTTGCTCTGCGTGTTCTTTACTTCTCATCACGTACCAACTCAGGTAAGCCGAGCCCACGGCGCCCAGCGCGGCCAGCGCGTGTCGGGTGGGGGGGAAGCGGTGAGGCTGCAGCAGCAGCTCGGCCAGCAGCACGGGGAGGACCAGGCTGTGCTGCAGACAGGAGGGATGCTTCAGGGGGGGGCATGTGCATGTGCATGTGCATGTGCATGTGCATGTGTACTGACCATCGAGTGGTTTATCCACGGAGGGAAGAAGCTGTCGATGGAAGCCGGGTACACTAACTCTCTGTCGTAGGCGAAGATCGTCCAGAAGAGCACAACCACGAACTGAACATGGAACACAGAGTCAGCGCCACGTTGTTATTGAAAGAGGAGAGAGGCGGCTCCTCACCATGCCGACGGGGAACACGAACACTGAGAACAGCAGGTCGGTGCCCCGGCTCAGGGGACTGTCGGGGTGCTTCGCAGCTCGGAGGTCGTTCAGGGTCGCCAGGCCAAAAAAGGACAATTGCAGTAACTGTAAATATTACGCAACATCGTTATTATTCACGTGTAATTCTAGTACACACCATCGTAGAGGACTAGGATGTCATGCGTCAATGCACTCACAAGGTTCAGGAAGGTCAGGTACTTCCACGGCCCTCCGTAGACGAAGATGGCGGCCGGCAGCTGCTCCTCGTCCTTCTCCATCAGGCTCTTCAGCACCAGCGCGTACCAGCCGAACGCCGCGGCGTGGAGCGCTCTGCTCAGGGCGGAGGGCATGCTGCTTCTCTGGAGCTGCTCCACCGCAATGAAGCCCTCTGAGGATTACAGACCCTCAGAACCGGATTAGAGGCGCAGCGGCGGGACAAGAGGCGCACTGTTCCTCACAGGAGTCACAACCGGCTCCAGAACGACGCGGGGAGCATGTGACTTCAACTCCCAGGGAGGAGTTGCTCCACCTTCAGTAAGCGGATCAGTTCCGGTTATGTAAATGTGAGTACAGTAGGTGTGCAGCGTGTTCAGGGTTGTGAAACATTGATCCTGAGGCCTCGCATATCCAGTTGAGCTGCATTCTAAACCTGCCGCAGCATCAGGAGGTCAGAAATGAAGGTGACCTCTGACCTCTTTTTATTGATCCAAACGGTGGAATTAATAAAAAGGACAGCCATGACTTACGAAGCGTCACGGTACGAATACAAGATGAGTCGTTGGACGGGTGGGAAATAGACAATAATAGAGGATAGATTAAAGCTTTGAGGTCCAAGAGAGGCTCGGTGTTATTTAGCTTCAGTCAGTTTGAAAGTGCTGAAGGATGAGCACACGCTCATGACACGTCTGTGGCTTCAAGTGATTGGCCAGCAGGGGGCACTCCTCTCATGGTCCTACATAGACATGAAGACATGAGGACATGAAGACATGGAGACATGAAGACATGGAGACATGAAGACATGAGGACATGAAGACATGAGGACATGGAGACATGAGGACACGATACATGACGACATGAAGACATGAGGACATGAGGACATGAAGACATGAGGACATGAAGACATGGAGACATGAGGACACGATACATGACGACATGAAGACATGAGGACATGAAGACATGGAGACATGAAGACATGAAGACATGGAGACATGAAGACATGGAGACATGAAGACATGAGGACATGAGGACATGAAGACATGAGGACATGAAGACATGGAGACATGAGGACACGATACATGACGACATGAAGACATGAGGACATGAAGACATGAGGACATGAGGACATGAAGACATGAGGACATGAAGACATGGAGACATGAAGACATGGAGACATGAAGACATGAGGACATGAGGACATGAAGACATGAGGACACGATACATGACGACATGAAGACATGAGGACATGAAGACATGAGGACATGAGGACATGAAGACATGAGGACATGAAGACATGGAGACATGAAGACATGGAGACATGAGGACATGAAGACATGAGGACATGAAGACATGAAGACATGGAGACATGAGGACACGATACATGACGACATGAAGACATGGAGACATGAAGACATGAGCACATGAAGACATGGAGACATGAGGACATGGAGACATGAAGACATGAGGACATGAAGACATGAGCACATGAAGACATGGAGACATGAGGACATGGAGACATGAAGACATGAGGACATGGAGACATGAGGACATGGAGACATGAAGACATGAGCACATGAAGACATGGAGACATGGAGACATGAGGACATGGAGACATGAAGACATGAGGACATGGAGACATGAAGACATGAGGACACGATACATGAGGACATGAAGACATGAGGACATGGAGACATGATGACATGAAGACATGGAGACATGAGGACATGGAGACATGAAGACATGGAGACATGAAGACATGAGCACATGAAGACATGGAGACATGAGGACATGGAGACATGAAGACATGAAGACATGAGGACATGAAGACATGGAGACATGGAGACATGAAGACATGAAGACATGAAGACATGAGGACATGAAGACATGAGGACATGGAGACATGAGGACATGGAGACATGAGGACATGGAGACATGAAGACATGATAACATGGAGACATGAAGACATGGAGACATGATGACATGGAGACATGAGGACATGGAGACATGAAGACATGATAACATGGAGACATGATGACATGGAGACATGAGGACATGGAGACATGAAGACATGAGGACATGGAGACATGAGGACATGGAGACATGAGGACATGGAGACATGAGGACATGGAGACATGATGACATGAGGACATGGAGACATGAGGACATGGAGACATGAGGACATGAAGACATGAGGACATGGAGACATGAGGACATGAAGACATGAGGACATGGAGACATGAGGACATGAAGACATGGAGACATGAGGACATGAAGACATGAGGACATGAGGACATGTTAGTTCAGTGTCAATGTGTATTTGACGTGCAGAGCTTTAATACAGAGCCTCCTGTGTGTTGCTCACTTATCAGAATCAGTTTGCGACATGTGTTCAGTTGTCCTCGCGCCCCGGCTCTGTGAACATGACTGTATGACATCCCTTGTTGACATGTTTTCAGAGGTTCTTGTGCCTGTCTGCTGTCACGCTGGCTGAGGAGCAGCGTAATAACCTGATAATTACCATGTTACGGTGTTTCTGTTGAGGGACCCGCATGAGCCAGTAGAAATAGTGATTATGTGCATTATGTAACATGTAATATGGTCACACGGATCAGCTTCTGTTGTGTTTATGAATACAGCTTGAACATCGGTGTATTAGTAAGATAGACACTAAGCTGTGAGGCACATGTTTAATGAATATTAGGTATCTCATAGATAACATGTATATTCTGTGTTTGATGTATTTTGTATGTTTTCTTGTCCCATTATTACAAGTTATAAAAAGGTTCTGACTGGAAAGTCAGAGATCTCACACGTCACCACTAGAGGTCACTGTGCCGCGTCACAGAGTCATTATGGGATGTCAGTCCTGTTGTCATGGAGCTGAAGGGAAAACCTGTTCATGGATCCTCTTTGAAGAACTGGTTTTCATCACCTCATCAAAACAAACAGCAGCTCCAGGCAGTCGAGAGCGGAGCTTCAAGAAGAACCAGGAGGGATCAGAGAGAAGCTCTTTAAAGATGGCTGTCGCTCATGGAGCCGGTCACATGAAAACTACTGGTCCACCTGAGCACCTGGTCCACCTGAGCACCTGGTCCACCTGCTTTCATTGAACAGTCAGTTACCCGCACAGCCAATCAGGTGGCTGTTGGCTTTAAACACTTACAAATAAACATGTTTGTTTGTTTCACAAATCATCACATTTTCTGAAACTATGTTCAGGTTTGTTAATATTTTTTTCAATTCCACATTTGATTCAGACGACAGACAGTTTAGTACACGAGAACAACGCTATGCATAATAATGTAAATATAGTCACCAGCACGTTTGATGAAGGTTTGTGTTGGACGTGGCGGTGACGCTCTACAGTATAAACAGTATATTACAGGTACACAAACTCAGACTACTAGATCATCTGTTACACTCTGACATCACTCTGGGTCTTAAGAACAGAACATTAACGTAATGCTGTCATCGCGTGGAGAAGGCACACTCAGCAGAGCCCGTCAAGCACGGCACCGTGAGCTCAGAGATATGTCATCCTCACACCGACGCCACGGAGACTCAGCGACGCCCCCCGGGGAGAAGCCCTTTGATGTCATCATGACATCATGACATTATGGTGTCATGACATCATGGTGTCATGACATCATGGCGTCGGGCTTGTGTTGCCGGTGGTCTCGGTACCACCGGTACGCCCCCTGCTTCAGAACAAGCAGATAAATCCATTTATGTTCAATGTCTTTGGTGAGAAAGGGTCTTGGTCATCCTTCAGGATCCACTTGACTTTGCAACGTGTTTGGATCTAAGGAGCCATCTGTGAAAACAATGCACACACACGATGAGTTACAACAAGGGAACCTCAAAGTGCCTTTAAATGGGTCACATGTGGAGTTCATGAGTTCATACCTCGAATCGGCTGTAAACCTTCCGGTCCTTCCTCATGGTCTGGATCTTCTCCAGCAGCTTCTCCCGCTCCTGGTTGGTCTTGTGCGTCGTCCCTCTGTTCAGTGACCGGATGCCTCTTTCTTTCTCCCTCTTGGCGTTCTTGTCTGCCTCGTCTTCCTTCTCGTCGTCGGTGACCGGAGACTCTTTAGCAGCTTCGATCCGGCTCTGGCTGTTGGCCGAGATCTGGCCCAGGAGCAGCTTGGTGTCGTCCCGGAGGTTGCTGCTGGAGAGCACGTTGGCCGTGGAGGATTGGTAGCGAGACGGACTCGACTTTGGCTGCTTGGACTGTGGCGCTGCAGGAACTACGTCACCCGACGGGACCTCTGGAGGTTTCTTCTCTTCGTGTTCATTTGTCTCGTCATTGCAGACGGACTCCTCTGCCGAGGCTTTATTGACCTCTTTGGCGGCCTCTGTAGTACCCGTTGCTATCTCACCAGGGTCCGGCCTCTCAGGCTCTTTGTTCGCTTCACTCTGCCGGTCCAGGTTAACGTGTTCAGCAGATACAGGGGGGTCTGCAGGGAGGGGTTCAGGAGACACACATTCAGGTGTTTTGCCGGGCAGGGCGGGTTCTGTTGGGACTTTTGAGGCTGGCTCAATTGGACTCAATGTTTCTGTTGCTGGAAGCTTTGAAGCTTCCGTCAAGTCTGTTGCAACCTGCTTCAGGACACACGGCGTGTCTGAGGGGCTGTGCAACGCAGTCAATATTGTCTCAGCCTCAGGGGACAAAACGGCTCCAACTGCCTCCGCTAGAGGAGGAGAACATGGCACTGTTTCAACAGGAGTGGGAGGGACTGTCGGTTCCGGTTCGGAGGGAGGAGTCGCTGGTTTCTCTGACTGGGGAGCAGGAGGAGTAACTGGGAGGGCAAGAGAGCTTGTTGGGTCTGACTGGGGTGCAGGAGGAGTAACTGGGAGGGCAGGAGAGCTTGTTGTTCCTGACTGGGGAGCAGGAGGAGTTACTGGGAGGGCAGGGGAACTTGTTGTCTCTGAATGGGGGGCATGAGGAGTAACTGGGAGGGCAGGAGAACTTATTGCGTCTGACTGGGGAGTAGGAGGAGTTACTGGGAGGGCAGGAGAGCTTGTTGTGTCTGACTGGGGAGCAGGAGGAGTTACTGGGAGGGCAGGGGAACTTGTTGTCTCTGAATGGGGGGCATGAGGAGTAACTGGGAGGGCAGGAGAACTTATTGCGTCTGACTGGGGAGTAGGAGGAGTTACTGGGAGGGCAGGAGAGCTTGTTGTGTCTGACTGGGGAGCAGGAGGAGTAACTGGGAGGGCAGTAGAGCTTGTTGTGTCTGACTGGGGGGCAGGAGGAGTAACTGGGAGGGCAGTAGAGCTTGTTGTTCCTGACTGGGGGGCATGAGGAGTTACTGGGAGGGCAGTAGAGCTTGTTGTTCCTGACTGGGGAGCAGGAGGAGTTACTGGGAGGGCAGGGGAACTTGTTGTCTCTGACTGGGGGGCATGAGGAGTAACTGGGAGGGCAGTAGAGCTTGTTGTTCCTGACTGGGGAGCAGGAGGAGTTACTGGGAGGGCAGGGGAACTTGTTGTCTCTGACTGGGGAGCAGGATGAGTAACTGGGAGGGCAGGAGAGCTTGTTGTGTCTGACTGGGGGGCATGAGGAGTAACTGGGAGGGCAGGAGAGCTTGTTGTTCCTGACTGGGGAGCAGGAGGAGTAACTGGGAGGGCAGGAGAGCTTGTTGTGTCTTCTGCACTAAGCTTGGGTGGAGTGTCTGCTGTGGAGGGGGGAGACGTAATAGTGTCATTTGGAGCAGGTATAGATTTGCTCTCCAGCTCAGACACATTCTGTAAAGATGATCCAGGCAGTGAAGGGCTGAGGCGAGGAGGTGTGCTCCCAGCTTCCAAATTCTTTGATGGTCCTAGATCCGGAGACATCTCTCCAACACCCTTTGGAGCAAAGACGTCCTCTGACTCAGGAACAACTTGTTTTGAAGGCGTAGGACCACCAGATGGTTCAGAGTCGGTCTCTTTCCTGGACTGTGATGAGGATGTGTCGGCCTCTAAACCAGCGGGAGGAGAAACATCAGATTCCACGTGTGGAGGGTCAGCTGCCGAAAGGTTCTCAGATGATGTCAATTGGGGGGGTTCTGGAGCTGAGGGGCTGGCAGAGTCCTGTGCATGTAGGGACAGTGTGCTGGAGGGTGGTGTTGAGCTTGAACCTTCTGGGGTAACATGAGAGGAGACGGTCTCTGCTGGAGAGGACAGAAGAGCACAGCTAGAGGCTGAAGGATTCGGATCGATCCGTGAACCAGATCCTGGCACAATATTATGAGTGGAGCAGTCTGGGCCTGCTGGGTCAGAAGAGCTGGGTTCTGATCCCTTGTCTTGTTCAGGTAGCAGAGGAGGAGGAGGAGGAGGAGGAGAGGAAATGCTGGTTTCTAACTGAACTGAATCAGAATGTGCACATCCTGACAGCGCTGGTTCCTCCACTGAACTGGGAGTGAGTGAACCAGCCTTCCTTGAGTCTGAAACCAGGCACGGCCTTTCACTTCCATCAGGACCTTGTGCAACAGAAGCAGCCTTGGTTTCACTTCCATCAGGACCTTGTGCAACAGAAGCACTGGAAGGAGTCGCATGTGGAGGTGTGCTGTGTATCTGTGGTGGTGCAGGTGGAGGACTGGAGCTACTCTCTCCCACAGCAGCAGTTGCCAGGCCTGGCTCCTCTGGCTGTTTGCTCTGAGTTGCTTCTGTTTGTTTAGAAACAGGCAAAGTTGCTGCTGATTGGTTCTTCAGCTCTATCTCCTCTGAATGAGCTGAAACTCTTGTTGGTTCTTGATGAGAGCTTTGTGGGGTATTGGCACCAGTCTTGACCTGACTGCTCTGCTTGTTATCACAGGCAGCTACAGATGGGCTGACTGTGGGTACCGTTTCCCCTGAATCCTCTGCAGGAACATTCTTATCTAATAACCTCTCTGCTATTGAAGTGCCAGTAATCTTTTCAGAGCTGGCTTTTGGTAAAGGATCAACATTTTTATCAGCAGTGTTGTCTTCGAGTTCAGTTGGGGGTTTCATCGGAGCTTTCTCGTTGCTCTTCTCAGCTTCTGCCGCCTGGCTGGATTTACGTTTCGCTGCCAACTCTTTGAAGAACATGAGCCTGTTATCAGGATCACTCATATCCATGTAGAATGGGGTGCTGAGCAAATATCCAGGTGGCTGTTCTGCCTGAACGGTCCTGGGCTTGGATTGGGGCATACACGGGTCTTCAGCCGCTGGCTTCAGTGGTTCTTGTGTCTCTGAAGGATCCTTTGACTTGTCGTCCTTTGGGGAATCTTTATCGCCCTGTTTACTGTTCCCATCCTCTGGTTTGGATGGGTCTGTGGCAGAGCTATCCAAAGCGGATGACTTCATGAAGCGGCTCCATTCAATCGGTTCCCTGGTTGTCGCCCTCCGTTGTCCCAAAGCAAAAGGGGCTTTTATCTGCTCAGCCTCAGTCTTGTCAGCGTCCTCGTCGGGTTGGTCGAGAGCAGTTTTGGTATCTTGAAGAGAATGCTGCTGGTCCAGTGAGCTGAATATCATCGAGGATCTTAACCTCGAGCTCCTCGGGACGACTACGTTGTATTTCCTACGGAACGACTCATCCCTTCGAAGGGCAGACGTTTTGGGTTCCTTCAGCTCTCCCTCCTCCATCTTTTCCATGTCGGTAGTCGATGATGATGATTCTGAAGGTGTGGGTGTAGTTTGTACTGCAATAGGTTCATCAGGTAATTGACTTGGCTGTTCTTGTACATTGGTTTTGGCATAACTTGGCATTTGACTTGCCCTAGGGATCGCAGGAACCCTAAACTCTCTCACATTGGGGATTTTAGGAACATATATATTGATGCCTGGTGTTTTCTGTATGGGGTTAGAGGGCTCTTCAAAAGCATCTGGTCCATCAAGTGGTTCTGACGGCAAGCCTTCCTCTGCTGGATTATCATATGCACTGAGGTATGAACTAATCCTCCAGTTTCTTAGCCCCCGTTTCACCTGCGGATCTTTGCGCTCCACATTCGGGTCCTGCTCACTTGCATTTGAGGGGCTGGGAGATGTTTGACAAGCATGCGGCTGGCCGACATTCAATCTTCGAGTGTGAGATGACCCAAACGATAAATCTGATGCAGGGAGTAATTTATCGGAGCCCTGGTCAAAGTCTGCATTTGTGGTGGATGATAAATAGTTAAGCACAGGGTCAAAATTATCATGTGGTTCCATTTCTTGTGGTAAACCAGGTTCAGAGTGCTGAACTGACGAATAAAAGTCTTGGTTCCAGAACTTGTTATAGCCGCTGTAATCTGCTTCTGTGCCTGTGCCTGTGCCTGGACCTGGTCCCGGCTGCTGCCCCCTGTGGGGCGGCCTTCCCTGGTTCTCCGGCTCTGGCATTCCCTGCTGCAAGAATGGATAAGAGTGTCTACCAGGAAAGTCTTCAATATAACCGTGGCGTTTGAAGCCAAGGTTTTCCATCATGGGCATCTTGGAGAGGCCCGGATCAAAAGCCGGATCCATGCGAGGTTGCTGGGATATAAATCTCCCGTACACGTCTGTCGGACCGTGCATGGCATCCTTTCTAGGGGGCATCATCCTCCAGTCCGTGCGTTCATCAGAGGAGCGTCTCGGCCATTCCTCTGGATGAAGAGGGTCCATTGACGGAAACTTCTTCGGCTCTCTATATAGTTGCCTATCGCTTGGATATTGCCTCTTCTTTGAAAGGCTTAACCCTTCCATCGGGCTGAACTCTTCAATCATCAGCGGATGGGACTGAGCGTACAGAATCCGAAACTCCTCATCAAAGGTAGACACGAGCTGTCCCAGGAACAGGTGAGCCATGCAGCGGTGGAGCTTCTCAAAAGACCACATGAAGCTGGACGGAGACAACAAGTCAGAATGAGCATCCGTGGCGTACTTACGTCCGCTCTGCATGCAAACAGATACACAATGAGCGTGGAGGTATATTTATAGAGCACTTTTAAATATGTTCACCTGTAGTTCCCGCTCAGCACGGCCCTGCAGTCCGTCAACAGGAAGCGGTCCATCATCTGACCTTTGAAGGATTTCCCTGAGCGACAGTGATATGTGATGCCGGACACGGTTCTCACGCGTAAGAACTGCAAGAACACATCAAACACCCAACAATTAATATTGAGCAGTCGTACAGATGGTCATATCAATGTCTCAATTGCAATCAAAGCTAGGTGGTAGCATTGATCTAACAAGCTAGTTGGTAGCATTGAACTAACACGCTAGGTGGTAGCATTGATGTAACAAGCTAGGCGGTAGCATTGAACTAACACGCTAGGCGGTAGCATTGATGTAGAAAGCTAGGTGGTAGCATTGATGTAACCAGTTAGGTGGTAGCATTGGTCTAACAAGCTATGTGGTAGCATTGAACTAACACGCTAGGCGGTAGCATTGATGTAGAAAGCTAGGTGGTAGCATTGATGTAACAAGTTAGGTGGTAGCATTGATGTAACAAGCTAGGCAGTAGCATTGATGTAACAAGCTAGGCGGTAGCGTTGATCTAAAAAGCTAGGTGGTAGCATTGGTCTAACAAGCTAGGTGGGAGCATTGGTCTAACAAGCTAGGTGGTAGCATTGGTCTAACAAGCTAGGTGGGAGCATTGGTCAAACAAGCTAGGTGGTAGCATTGGTCTAACAATCTAGGTGGTAGCATTGGTCTAACAAGCTAGGTGGTAGCATTGAATAAGAAAGCTATGTAACAAGTTAGGTGGTAGCATTGGTCTAACAAGCTAGGTGGTAGCATTGGTCTCCCTAAATCCCGACAGAGTATAGACGGGCTGCACTTCAAGACCCTTTTATAGTCGTATGAAGTTATGATTTCTATCCATAGGAACATGTCAATATTTAATGTACGCCAATGACATAATGAGTCATAGCGTTACCAACACCAGAGGCACAAAGCTCCCGTTCAGTCAACAAACGTGTAATACTCAGCATGATAAGAAATGATTAACAAGGACCGAACACTGGAGACCAGCAGCAGCAGCAGCTGAGATGTGAGATGTTGTTAAATATTTTGATGACTGTAGCTTCCAGATAAAAGTATGATGCAGTTCTGATGACATGTTACTCAACCCAGCCACATGATGTTTGGAATAAAAGGACTTTTTCTGTTGTTTGTTTTACCGAGTTGCCCCTAGCAACAGCTGCTAGCTGGACTTCTGCTTCTTGTCACACGTTAATATGGAGAAAGACTGGAGGAGAAGTTCTGATCCATGAATCCTCAACTCTGTGTGACTCCCCTTCTCTGTCTGGGCTCTCTGCCATCCCCCCTGAAGAGGGAACTCTTTACAATGAATGAAGACGTATGGCTTCACATTGTAGTCTCGAGCCGTGTTAACCAATCAGGACTCAGGGGCGTGGTTAGTGGTGGACTTTTACACATGTGGTGCTCGGGTGAGTATTTACAGAAGCAGTGACTCAAAGTCACCTCCATGGTAATCAGATTAGAGCAGAACATGACACCCAGTGCAAAAGGCTCCACGGCACAGCTAATATAATATATTATAATATAGTATAATATAGTATAATATAAGCTATATCAAACTTCAGGTACTCAGCCAGTGCTTGTTCCTGGGATCAATGTATCTACTATGTATGTACTAGATTGGTTGATAGTAAGAAAATACAGATTAATAACCTTTAAGAATTGAAAATAAATGCTCTAATATTGTATTTCATGTTTTCCAGATGAACATTTGTGAACATTAGTTGTCTCACTGTCTCTAGATTCAACACTTTCTTTACTTGTTTTTAAAATAAGGAGATCACTACAAAATTAACTTATTTACTACTTTATTAGTATTTGAGGTTCTTAACTTTTTAAAAACCTTCTTAAGAGACGTGTGATGGAGCAGAGGCTAAAGGAACATGTCTGTTCCCCTTGGAGCCCCTGGACTCACCTGGATGCTCTGCAGGTTGACCCTGCAGTTGGACACCATTTTCACAAAGTGATGAGCGTTCTCCTTGTCCAGGATCACGTAGACGGCCACGTTCCTCATGGCCGCGTCCAGGATGTCCGCGAACATGTCGACGTCCGTGAACATGTCCATCACTACGCCGATCACCTGGAGGAGGAACCCACAAACAAGACCAGGTGAGAACCGTACCCCCAGCGGATGCCCCCCCCCCCCCTCCATGGAGGCGTCTACCTGCTGGGCGTTCTTGATGAGTCTCCGGGCCTGCTCCTTGATGCTCGGCATCTCGGGCTCGGGGGGGTTGACCAGCGTTGTGACCTCCGTGGGCCCGATGAAGGAGTGCAGCTGGGGCCAGCCCAGGTCCAAGCCCGGGGCGTCCAGGTCCGAGTGCAGGGGCCAGTAGGTGTCCGAGGAGTCGTCTCCTCCGGGCTCCAGGTACTGCTGCTCATGGCTGTAGCTCTGCTGAGGGACCTGCACCGAGTTCTGGATGAACTGGATTTCAGGCGAAGACAGGAAGTCCACCACGTCTGCTTTCTGGAGGAACTGGTAGTATCCATCCAAGTCCTCCTCGATCAGAGCGTCGATACTCAGGCGGTACTCCTCCCGGTAGTGGGGGGGCAGGTAGTTGGGGTCCAGGGGGTTTTCCCCCCCAGAGGAGCACTGGGAGCGATGTGCCATTCTGCAAGCTGAAGAGAAGTCATGTGATCAAGAGCATGAACACCTGAACGATGCTTTCAGAGAGCGGAAACTATCCAAATGAACTTGTCTCATCATTAACTTCAGAATCACGTTTCAACAAAGAGCTCCAGGTTCCTGCAGCTGCTGATGATCACATCCTGTTGACATGTTATAACACTGAATACCATGCTGACACCATAATGCTCCATCAACTATTGTATTGTGCATCATATCGTCATATGTGGACTGGTTTAAATCCATTTAACATCAGGACTTTTATTCTAACCCACCAGCCCTGGAGATGCTTTACATCCCGGTTCTGCTCAGAGCTCCATAAAGAGGAGGTGTCCCTCTCACAGTCAGCTCCATGAATGAGGCTGTAGAGACCGGGGGAGAGGCTGAAGACACCGGGGGAGAGGCTGTAGACACCGGGGGGAGAGGCTGTAGAGACCGGGGGGAGAGGCTGTAGACACCGGGGGGAGAGGCTGTAGAGACCGGGGGAGAGGCTGAAGACACCGGGGGAGAGGCTGTAGACACCGGGGGGAGAGGCTGTAGACACCGGGGGAGAGGCTGTAGACACCGGGGGAGAGGCTGAAGACACCGGGGGAGAGGCTGTAGACACCGGGGGAGAGGCTGTAGACACCGGGGGAGAGGCTGTAGACACCGGGGGAGAGGCTGTAGAGACCGGGGGAGAGGCTGTAGAGACCGGGGGAGAGGCTGTAGACACCGGGGGAGAGGCTGTAGAGACCGGGGGAGAGGCTGTAGAGACCGGGGGAGAGGCTGTAGAGACCGGGGAGAGGCTGTAGACACCGGGGAGAGGCTGTAGAGACCGGGGGAGAGGCTGTAGACACCGGGGGAGAGGCTGTAGAGACCGGGGGAGAGGCTGTAGACACCGGGGGAGAGGCTGTAGAGACCGGGGGAGAGGCTGTAGAGACCGGGGGGAGAGGCTGTAGACACCGGGGGGAGAGGCTGTAGCTCGCACCGGGGAGAGTTTTGGGTGCGGCTCCTCCCTCTGGCCAAAGTCTCCATTTGCAAGTTTTCATGTCAAAAACACACTGAAAGTAACAACGTAATAAAGTAAAAAAGTAACAAGTAGAACACACGACGGAGTTATGTGGCTTCCCGGTCCCGGCTGCGGGTCCCCTGAAGTGTAAACGACTCTTTCTGGAGGATTTACTGACTTGTTTTCGCCCCGCTCCGCCAGCTGGACTCATCACCGACCGCGGACATCCAACGCGGCACAAAGTGCTCCAACAACCCGCCGCACCGGGAGCCCCGGGCCGCGCGTCACGGGCCCGGGGCGCGCGGCCCGGTCCCACCGGGAGCCCCGGCCCGGTAGACTCACCTCAGTGGTCCGTGTTCCTCGTCCAGCTCCCGGTGGTTAACGCGCAGCTGCCGCTCGGCTCCGCTGCGCCATGTTTTCCTCCCCGCAGCGAGCTGCTCCTCGTCCCGGTGGCGACACTCTTCCGTTTGATGTCGGTCCCGCGCACCGCGCTCCGCGCGCGCCACCAGCTGAACCAGTTCCCCGTCACGCTCCAGGCATGCGGAGGACGCGCAGGCCCGACGGTGACTCGGCGGCGCCCCGCCTCCAGGCTCCTCTCCGGGCTCGGCTGGGTCCCTGCAGTCGGGATCCTAGACCCGGACGTGGACGTGGACCCGGACGTGGACTTGGACCTGGACCTGGACCTGGACTCTGTTCTGGAGCGAGTCCCGGGCTGCTGTGGACTCACCACGTCTCAGAGGTCCGTGACCTCATCACTCAGCTCCTCTGGTTCCGCCTCTTCGAACGAGTCTCTGCGTGACATCAGGCCGGAGTCATCCTCCAGTCACACTAGAAAGAGACGTCACAATAATAACAATAATAACAACAATAATAACATTAATAATACTAACGATAATAATAATAATAATAATTAATAAACAGAGCAACAGGGCTTCGACTTTCTAACTAAATGGTTTTATTAATAGGTTTATGAATAATTTACTAATGCTTTTCTATTATTATTATCTATTAATAAGAACAACTTGGGTTACCAGATTATGAAAAGTCATGAATGAAGTCATTACATGATACCAGCAACAGGTTAGAGGGCGCGTTTCTTTCTATTGTTATACTGTTTTATTGTTCTAATGCTCAATTGTTCTTATGTTATATTGTTCTAATGTGTTATTGTTATATTGTTCTAATGCTATATTGTTCTAATGTGTTATTGTTATATTGTTATATTGTTCTAATGTTATATTGTTATAATGCCCGTGGGGCCCCAGAAGGGCCCAGCGCCTCCAGTTACATGGTGACATCTTTGAGGTAGTTTGACTAATTGTGTAATCATAAAATAATAATGATAATAATAATAATAATAATAATAATAATAATAATAATAATAATAATAATGTGTAGTACACTCTGAACTGAAAGGAGTCTCTTCTAGTTGTTTTGAGCCCTTCATCATGTCAGTGAATATGTTGTTTGCATGAATCTTTACCTGAAGACCTTTCTCCTCCAGCTGATGGACGTCGGATTAAACATGGAGGTCGACTTCAGGGCTCAGGGGGATTCAAGGCCAACGAATCAGCTGTGAGGAAAGAGGGCGGAGCCTCCAATAAACAGAAATCACACTTTATGAGAGTTAGATGTCGTTTATCAGAAGAAGATTACAATGACATTGTGAGGAGATAATGGTTGATAATAAATGAATAACTAACAGTAAAGAAAACAGGTAACGTCTAAAAGAAGCAGAGCAACAGCTCCAGAGCAACAGCCCCAGAGCAACAGCTCCAGAGCAACAGCTGCAGAGCAACAGCCCCAGAGCAACAGCCCCAGAGCAACAGCTGCAGAGCAACAGCCCCAGAGCAACAGCTGCAGAGCAACAGCCCCAGAGCAACAGCCGCAGAGCAACAGCTCCAGAGCAACAGCCCCAGAGCAACAGCTCCAGAGCAACAGCCCCAGAGCAACAGCCCCAGAGCAACAGCTGCAGAGCAACAGCTGCTCCGGTGAGCCTCAGGTATTCAGTGAGTTGAGGAAATGAACAACAATGAGCTGCTGAGTGTTCTGAGGCTGAAGGTGTGTTCTGTACCCAGAGAGGAGCGCAGGAGGAGAACACCTCCTCTACACGGCCGTGAACACCTCCTCTACACGGCCTTGAACACCTCCTCTACACGGCCGTGAACACCTCCTCTACACGGCCTTGAACACCTCCTCTACACGGCCGTGAACACCTCCTCTACACGGCCTTGAACACCTCCTCTACACGGCCTTGAACACCTCCTCTACATTTCATATGTTCACAGAGCGGAGACGCCTGACCGCCTCACGGTCCAGAGCTCTGGGCCGTGAGGCGGTCGGTCTGAGGACGCCTCGTGTTTGAGACCCTGAAAGGAGAGCGAGACATAAACACACCAAATAAAGGTCTCTCTCTCTCTCTCTCTCTCTGAGACTTTAAAAATAGCCTCGAGGATGAAATGCGTCGAGTGGAGAGAGGAGAGGAGAGGAAGTGATGCAACGGCTCGTCGAGTGAAGACTTGAAGACGTCCTCATTGTTTCCTTTGGGCGCCGCCCAGAACACACAGAGGAGCAGCCGGAAGAGACGTCCATGTGCATACCACAGCCCCCCCCCCCCCTGCAGCCTCCAACAGCTAACGACACGCTGCTGACCTGCCTTCGGTTATTACATCTGTGAATCCTCCACAAACTGCTCCAGGAATGTGTGACTCAGCGTGAGTGATATGTTTTATGTGATAAGTCGCCCTGAGCCCGTTGAAGGTGAACAGAGACGCAGCGGAGCAGATATGACCCTCAGCCTCTGGTGACCTCGCGGAGCACCAGAGATACAGCTCAGAGCGCCTGTCTGACTGACCTGGGGTCAGTTTACAGTGTCAACAGTACATGGAGCTGAAGGCTGAGCGCCTCACGCGCGGCGTAAAGACAGCTGAGCCCACGGGGCTCCGGACCGGCCACCGGGCCTCTGGACCGGCCCGTGGGCCATGAGCAGAACCACGGGGCTGATGTAAGCTGTAGGAGGTTGTGAGCATTCAGACTGCAGCTTGTTGAGACTGCAGCTCGAGGCCTCTGGCCGGCTGATAAGGAGGAGCAGGAGGAGGAAGAGGAGGAGGAGGAGGAAGGGGATGGAAGACAAAAGGACGAGCAGCAGCTGCAGAACTCTTTGCATCGAGTGAACAGGAAGTTCCCCCAGAGTCACTTCCTGTAGGCGGGAAGTGACTCTTCCCGCCTACAGGAAGCTACTTGAAGGAGCAACAGGAAGTGACCTCTCTGACCCCACCCACACAGGAAGTGACCTCTCTGACCCCGCCCACACGGGGCGTGACCTCTCTGACCCCGCCCACACGGGCCGCAGCAGCTGCTCGTTTGCATGTCATTTTGTTTCGTCGCTTGTCCTGAGGTTTAGGAGTGAACAGGAAACACGTCCTGAGATTCATCAGTTTTAATCAAGTCCTCCTCTAGTCCTCCTGTAGGCCTCCTCTAGTCCTCCTCTAGGCCTCCTGTAGGCCTCCTCTAGTCCTCCTGTAGGCCTCCTCTAGTCCTCCTGTAGGCCTCCTCTAGTCCTCCTGTAGGCCTCCTGTAGGCCTCCTCTAGGCCTCCTGTAGGCCTCCTTTAGTCCTCCTCTAGGCCTCCCCTAGTCTCAGGTCACTGTGGGCAGCGCTGCCCTTTGACCCTGACCCCCCAGCTGGGTACAACACTGTTTACAGCTGATGTACACATCAGATATGAATACAGTGACCTCATCCATGCTGCGAGACAAAGGACCTGAAGCACTGGCAGCACCCTGCCTCCTGCCTGCTTTCTCCTTTCTCCTACCTCCTGCCTCCTTTCTCCTACCTCCTACCTCCTTTCTCCTTTCTCCTGCCTCCTGCCTCCTGCCTCCTGCTCTGCAGCTCATTAGTTCTATGGTCTCGTATCCTGTGGCACTTCCTGCTGCACCGGCTCACGTCCTGCAACAAGTCTCAGAAACCACGTCCCCCCCCATACACCTCAGGATACACATCATGCACCCTGTGTCCTTGTGTCCCTGTGTCCTGTGTCCTGTGTCCTGTTTCCTGTGTCCCTGTGTCCTGTTTCCTGTGTCCTGTGTCCTGTTTCCTGTGTCCTGTGTCCCTGTGTCCTGTTTCCTGAGCCCTGTGTCCTGTGTCCCTGTTTCCTGTGTCCTGTGTCCCTGTGTCCTGAGCCCTGTGTCCTGTGTCCCTGTGTCCCTGTGTCCTGAGCCCTGTGTCCTGTTTCCTGTGTCCTGTGTCCCTGTGTCCTGTTTCCTGTGTCCTGTGTCCTGTGTCCTGAGCCCTGTGTCCCTGTGTCCTGAGCCCTGTGTCCCTGTGTCCTGAGCCCTGTGTCCTGTGTCCCGTGTCCCGTGTCCCTGTGTCCTGAGCCCTGTGTCCTGTGTCCCTGTGTCCTGAGCCCTGTGTCCCTGTGTCCCTATGTCCTGTGTCCCTGTGTCCTGTTTCCTGTGTCCCGTGTCCTGTGTCCCTGTGTCCTGTGTCCTGTGTCCTGAGCCCTGTGTCCTGAGCCCTGTGTCCTGTGTCCTGTGTCCTGTGTCCCTGTGTCCTGTTTCCTGTGTCCTGTTTCCTGTGTCCCTGTGTCCTGTGTCCCGTGTCCCGTGTCCCTGTGTCCTGAGCCCTGTGTCCTGTGTCCCTATGTCCTGAGCCCTGTGTCCTGTGTCCTGTGTCCTGAGCCCTGTGTCCTGTGTCCTGTGTCCTGTGTCCTGTTTCCTGTGTCCCTGTGTCCTGTGTCCTGTGTCCTGTGTCCTGTGTCCTGTGTCCTGTGTCCCTGTGTCCTGTGTCCCGTGTCCCGTGTCCCTGTGTCCTGAGCCCTGTGTCCCTGTGTCCTGAGCCCTGTGTCCTGTGTCCTGTGTCCCTGTGTCCTGTTTCCTGTGTCCTGTGTCCTGTTTCCTGTGTCCTGTGTCCCTGTGTCCTGTGTCCCTGTGTCCTGTGTCCTGTGTCCTGTTTCCTGTGTCCTGTGTCCCTGTGTCCTGTGTCCCGTGTCCCTGTGTCCTGAGCCCTGTGTCCTGAGCCCTGTGTCCTGTGTCCTGTGTCCTGTGTCCTGTGTCCCTGTGTCCTGAGCCCTGTGTCCTGTGTCCTGAGCCCTGTGTCCTGTGTCCTGTGTCCTGTGTCCTGAGCCCTGTGTCCTGTGTCCTGTGTCCTGTGTCCCTGTGTCCTGAGCCCTGTGTCCTGTGTCCTGTGTCCTGTGTCCCTGTGTCCTGAGCCCTGTGTCCTGTGTGTGACGGTGCGCTCCGCATCGTGACGTCTCTGCCACTCGTCCGTCTGCCCCGACCGGAGTGTCTTTCCCACTCGGGGACATTTCATTTGAGCTCTTTCATGTCTTTGTGTTGGCAGCGACTCCCAGAGCCACTGAGCGAGCTCCCCGTGTCAGGTGAGACGTCACACCTGTCTGCAGAGCGGGGCACTTTCATGGGCTCGTACTCATGAATCAAATGTGGTCACAGAGAGTTTTACATTCGGGTGCAGCCCTGAGCAGACGATCACAAAGGAGAGGGCTCTGTTCTCACCCGGCACGTCCACCATATGCAGACAGACAACATCACCTGGACAACATATACAGCCAATATCACCTGTATCAGCTGTATCACCTGTACAACCCATATGTCATGTTCTCTTTCATTCTAGCTCTAGACCTGAGCCCTGTTTGTCAGCCGACGTGTCTTCTTGCAGCAGGTATTTGAGCGTTCAGGTCGGACTGCATTGAGAGGATCTGATTGGTCCTGACAGGTCGCAGCATTTCACTCCAGTGAGCTCATCAGCCGGAGGCCGACGGCGAGCTGCCTAGCAACATAGTTGAGTTTAGGAAGCTACGGTAAGAGTCACGAGGACATTAAGAGTTTAGATTCATTTAATAAGTCTCATAATGTCTCATAGCGTGTCAGAGTCTCATAAAGGCTCATAGAGTCTTATAATGTCTCACTAAGTCTCACACAGTCTCATGTCTCATAATGTCTCATAGCGTCTTAGTTTCAAAACATCTCAATGTCTCATAGCGTATCATAACATCTCATAAAGTTTCATAGCGTCTCATAACTGTGGGACTAATAAAGGATTATCTTATCTTATCAAAACGTCTCATAGCATCTCATGTCTCATACCGTCTCATAATGTCTCATAACATCTCATAGCTTCTCATAATGTCTCATAGTCTCATAGCATCTCATAGCGTCTCATAGCATCTCATAGCGTCTCATAGCATCTCATAGCATCTCATAGCATCTCATAGCATCTCATAGCGTCTCATAGCATCTCATAGTGTCTCATAGCATCTCATAGCATCTCATAGTGTCTCATAGCATCTCATAGCATCTCATAGCGTTTCATAGCATCTCATAGCATCTCATAGCGTCTCATAGCATCTCATAGTGTCTCAGAGCATCTCATAGCGTTTCATAGCATCTCATAGCATCTCATAGCATCTCATAGCATCTCATAGCGTCTCATAGCATCTCATAGCATCTCATAGCGTCTCATAGCATCTCATAGTGTCTCATAGCATCTCATAGCATCTCATAGCATCTCATAGCATCTCATAGCATCTCATAGCGTTTCATAGCATCTCATAGCATCTCATAGCATCTCATAGTGTCTCAGAGCATCTCATAGCGTTTCATAGCATCTCATAGCATCTCATAGCATCTCATAGCATCTCATAGCATCTCATAGCGTCTCATAGCATCTCATAGCGTCTCCACCACAGCAGTGGAACACGGAGACCTCGGTGACCTCCTGTGCTCAGGAAGTTAAACCGTTCAACATGTCCGAGTTGTAACATAAACTGACATTTAAGAAGATGTCATGTTTATCAGTTTCTGCTCTTTAGATAAAGGACACCATGTATTTACCTTGATGGTTAAACTAGGTGAGAATCCACAGATTAGGAGAGGATGCTCAGTGTAGATTAGTGCAGCTGGAGTTTAGACTTGTCATTGCGTTATGCACAGAATACTTCAGGATTTCACAATCAGGAGATAAAGTTAAACATTGATGACGTCGGTCAAAGAAGACTCAAGTACACAAGTTGTGTTATTTTATGACCCTTGACCTTTATAGAGCTAAAGATCCTTCCCCAGGAGGCCGTGGACTAAATGCTATTACTTTACTTTACATTCCAGACCCACCACCTGTCTGTCTGTGTGTGTGTGTGGGTGTGTGTTTATCAGTGTGTATGTGTGTGTGTGTGTGTGTGTGAGTGTGTGTGTGTATCAGTGTATGTGTGTGTGTGTGTATGTGTATCAGTGTGTATCAGTGTGTGTGTATCAGTGTGTTCTTCGTCTTTAGAGGTAAACATTGTGGTCACACATTCACAGATCAAAGTTACTGGTTACAGTGCAGATTCAGATTTGACTCACAAAGTATGACCATTAAACTCGGCTGTGGTTCATTTAACTATCCAGCAGCTCGTTGGAGTTGAAGCTTTACCTTTAGAGGTTGTGTAAGTACCTTGTGCTGATAATGCCTCTTTCACACTTCACCTAAAGCTCTCACTGCGTTACGGTGAGGTATGAAGGCCTTTACGAGCTCAGAGTTCAACTTGAGGATGTTCTTCGGTTCTTCTTTTACCAGCAAAACAGTCAAACAGAGTCAGGAAAAGTAAAGCAGAATAGTTTTTGACTCGGCCCAAAATCACTAAATCTGGTGCTGAAAAACACACCCATGGTTATAAAGTGGAGTCTGATCTAATCAGTGGAGGTGAAGAAAGCTCTAAGTGAGTTAGTGGAGCATCAAGCTTCACAGTGAGATGTAGGCGTTGACTCCAGAGAAGTCACAAAGACATTGGTTGGAACGTTATGCAGCATTCATAAAATAAATACATATTATACGTGGTTGTGCACAATGAACATCACTCCATGGGGTCGCCCACTAAGTGCAAAGAAAAACAGATTACTTGGTACACCGTCTTATATACGGTATCATAAACTTGGGTAATACTTGAAATGTAGTCACTTACTGCAAACAAATGAAATAACAAAGTTTTAATTTATTTTTTAAAAGGCCCCTTGATTTGCTCTTGTAACATAAGATGAGCCCATATAAATATATACTACTTTTCTATTTAATATCGTATTTTCAATGTAAATAAGAAGTAAATACTGTGTAATCACCACCACAGGCTGTGGCGCTGTCTACACTTCTACACTCCTGTGTGCCATCATTTCTACCACAGAAGAAGAATACCTCTCGATCCCGCGCAGTGTCATCAAAGATCGTCTATAGTTGAGAAGATGAATCACTTGATTACCAGAAAAGTGTAGCTGAAACAATCTGGTTCTATCAGCAGCCACGAATTACATACAATGTTAGTGTCGGCTTTGCCGTTTCGGGAAGTGATTATATTTATTTATTCTAAGACATGATGAAAGCACGGCGCCTTTCACCGTACTGACATTTTAAGGCAGAGTGAGAGTTTGTCTGATTTTTAAAAATCTTTGATCCTATCCACGCTCGGTTTCTCGTACACGTTGTGATGCTACATTAAACCCTACATACCTGCCTGTTTTGTCCGTAACTAACTGTGTTTTACCGGTATTCTCTGCCGTTAAACCACCGTCAACATGGCGGGAGTCATCCGGAGGCTTCACGAGACTGTTGTGAACCGCATCGCCGCAGGAGAAGTCATCCAGCGTCCCGCCAACGCCGTCAAGGAGCTGATTGAGAACTGGTAACGGACACATTCAAACCGCGGGCTCGTGTCAGGTGACCGTGGGCTCGTGTCAGGTGACCGTGGGCTCGTGTCAGGTGACCGTGGGCTCGTGTCAGGTGACCGTGGGCTCGTGTCAGGTGACCGTGGGCTCGTGTCAGGTGACCGTGGGCTCGTGTCAGGTGACTAGGGGGTTAGTGGGGCCGATACAAGGCAACAATGGGGCAGGAGACGCGTTGTTTATCTGCATCACGTGTGAGGCAGAGCCGCGCGGTGACGTCATAGCGACAGTCACGTGACTACGGGAGCTGATGCTTCAACTCTAAATGCAGCATGGTGACGTAACATCTCCCTTCATGTATGTTGCAGCTTGGACGCAAAGTCCACCAACATCCAGGTGACGGTGAAAGACGGCGGGCTGAAGATGCTCCAGATCCAGGACAACGGCACCGGCATCAGGGTGGGTGTGAGGGGTCCTCAGGGTGGGTGTGAGGGGTCCTCAGGGTGGGTGTGAAGGGTCCTCAGGGTGGGTGTGAGGGGTCCTCAGGGTGGGTGTGAGGGGTCCTCAGGGTGGGTGTGAAGGGTCCTCAGGGTGGGTGTGAGGGGTCCTCAGGGTGGGTGTGAGGGGTCCTCAGGGGGTCCTCAGGGAAGACTAAAAGTGTCCTTCAGAATGAAACTGGTGAAATGCAATGAATTCCCCTTTGATAACTCAGAGTATTAGAAAAACACACAACAACAAGGACCCGGGGGCAGAAGATGTGCAGCATCCAGTCCAGTAGGCAGTCTGGTCCCCTCTGGTCCTCTATAGTCCTCTATAATCCTCTCTGGTCCCCTCTGGTCCTCTATAGTCCTCTATAATCCTCTCTGGTCCTCTCTGGTCCTCTATAGTCCTCTCTGGTCCTCTATAGTCCTCTCTGGTCCTCTCTGGTCCTCTATAGTCCTCTCTGGTCCTCTATAGTCCTCTATAATCCTCTCTGGTCCTCTCTGGTCCTCTATAGTCCCCTCTGGTCCTCTCTGGTCCTCTATAGTCCCCTCTGGTCCTCTATAGTCCTCTCTGGTCCTCTATAGTCCCCTCTGGTCCTCTCTGCCCCCCATCAGTCCCGATGAGTGTTGTGTTGTCCGTAATGTTCTCCTCAAGCCGTCTCTTCCCTCTCGGAGGCAGAGAGAAGACATGGACATCGTCTGCGAGAGGTTCACCACCAGTAAACTCCAGACCTTTGAGGACCTCTCGGCGATCTCCACCTATGGCTTCAGAGGCGAGGTAGAGGAGCAGCAGGTTGCTGCGTGATGACATCACAGTGTGGTGGGAGAGGTCTCATGAGATCTTGTGAGGTCGCATGAGGTCTTGTGAGGTCTCATGAGGTCTCATGAGGTCTTGTGAGGTCGCATGAGGTCGCGTGAGGTCGCGTGAGGTCGCATGAGGTCTCGTGAGGTCTCGTGAGATCTCGTGAGATCTCGTGAGGTCTCATGAGGACTCATGCTGTCTCATGTGTTCTCTGTCTCAGGCCCTGGCCAGCGTGAGCCACGTCGCCCATGTGACCATCACCACGAAAACAGCCGATGCCCAGTGCGCCTACAGGTAGGCCAACAAGATGGTGCACGACATCACATGGCCTGAGAAGGGGGTACGTTCAGTGGTAGGAGGTACCTTCAGTGGTAGGAGGTACCTCTAGTGGTAGGAGGTACCTCTAGTGGTAGGAGGTACCTCTAGTGGTAGGAGGTACCTCTAGTGGTAGGAGTTACCTCTAGTGGTAGGAGTTACCTTTAGTGGTAGGAGGTACCTCTAGTGGTAGGAGGTACCTCTAGTGGTAGGAGGTACCTCTAGTGGTAGGAGGTACCTTTAGTGGTAGTAGGTACCTTCAGTAGTAGTAGGTACCTTTAGTGGTAGTAGGAGGTACCTTCAGTAGTAGGAGGTACCTTTAGTGGTAGTAGGAGGTACCTTCAGTGACCACCAGGGGGCGTGGCTCTTCTCTGCAGAGCCAACTACAGCGACGGTAAACCTAAAGGAGTCCCCAAGCCGTGTGCCGGAAACCAGGGAACACAGATTCTGGTGAGTCGTGGACAACGTTGACCACATGAAGGCGGAGCAGGTTCAGAGACCCACAATGCTTTGCTCTCCTGCAGGTGGAGGACCTCTTCTACAACGTGTCCACCAGGAGGAAGGCTCTGAAGAGCCCCGGGGACGAGTACTCCAGGATCGTGGAGGTGGTCAGCAGGTCGGTCGTCGGCCTCTCGTGACCTCTGACCTGTTCAGTGAAGCATTGTGTGGCTAACTTACCGTGTCCCGTTGTTCTTGAAGGTACGCCATTCACAACTCTGGGAAGAGCTTCTCGGTGAAGAAGGTGAGGCGATGTGTGAGTGCTCTGCTCCCCTCTGGCCTCCGGGGGAAACCTCTTCACGGCTCCTTCTTCTTCTGCTGCAGCAAGGAGAGACGGCGGCCGACGTGAGGACGCTGCCCAACGCCTCCGTGGTCGACAACATCCGCGCCGTGTTCGGGAACGCGGTCAGCAGGTACGGTGCTCCGCGCGGCGCCAGGTCGCTCCTCTCGGCGCCGCGAGGTCGCGCCTCACCGCCGCGTCGTTCACAGGGAGCTGATCCACGTCGGCTGCGAGGATCAGAAGCTCGCCTACAAGATGAGCGGATACGTCTCCAACGCCAACTACTCCGTGAAGAAGTGCGTCCTGGTGCTCTTCATCAACCGTGAGTACGGCGGCAGGGCCCCGGAGCGGCGGCGCGGCCGGGCTCCGGGGAGCTGACCTGAGGTCTGCGCCCGCCGCAGATCGCCTGGTGGAGTCGAGCGCGCTGAAGAAGGCCATCGAGACGGTCTACGCCGCCTACCTGCCCAAGAACACGCACCCGTTCCTCTACCTCAGGTAACGCCCCGACCCGGACGCCGGTCTCGGTTCCTTGGCCACGCCTCCCGAGTTCCTCGGCCACGCCCCCTTCTGCTTTCTCCTCGCCGCAGTTTGGAGATCGCTCCGCAGAACGTCGACGTGAACGTCCACCCCACGAAGCACGAGGTGCACTTCCTGCACGAAGACGGCGTCATCGAGAGCGTCCAGAAACACGTGGAGAGCAAACTGCTGGGCTCCAACTCGTCACGCACCTACTTCACTCAGGTGACCTGTGACCTCTGAGTCTAGTCATGTGACCTCTGAGTCTAGTCATGTGACCTCTGTCTCTAGTTATTCGACCCCTGAGTCTAGTCATGTGACCTCTGTGACCCCGTTCTGTTTTCTTCGTGCAGACGTTGCTCCCGGGTCTGGCGCCGGCCGGCGGCGGTTCTGAGGTCAAGTCCCCCGGCGCCGAGTCCGGCCACCAGGTCTCCGCTCACCAGATGGTGAGGACCGACTGCCGGGCGCAGAAGCTGGACGCCTTCCTGCGGCCCAAAGAGAAGCCCGACCCGGAGGCAGAACCAGAAGCAGCCGGTCCCAGCGGCGGCGGCGCCGCCGGCGACGAGATGGAGGAGGCGGACGACGAGGAGATGCTCAGGGCCGCGGCCGAGCAGGAAGCACAGGGGTCAAAGGTCAACGAAGGCGACGCTGACGGCGCTCAGAGGTGTGTCGGGCGGGGCGCGTCCACGCGGGGGGGGTGGTGTTCACACGGTGTGTGTGTGTGTGTGTGTGTGTGTGTGTGTGTGTGTGTGTGTGTGTGTGTGTGTGTGTGTGTGTGTGTGTGTGTGTGTGTGTGTGTGTGTGTGTGTGTGTGTTCACGCGGGGTGCGTTCAGGATCAAGGTGGGCGTGATGAGGCGGGCAGGTCTCGGCTCGGTGAGGGATTAATCTGCAAAGTCAGCAAATCTGAACATTGACCGGCGGCGGTCGAGTTGAGTAAGACGGCAGGAAGCTGGCAGCGCGTCACCCTGATGACATCACCCTGATGACGTCACCATGATGACGTCATCAGGGTGAAGCTCAACGGCTGCTTGTTGCTCCTCCAATACGTATACAGCTCCTTCAGCTCGTTGCTCGTCTTTAATCTGTCGGGGGTCCAGTCGCTCTACAAAAAGGTTTTGATGAGGCGGTGAACGCGGCGGCGGCTGGAGAGCAGCTAGAGGTCACCGGGGTCACCGGGAGGGGCTTCTGGAACTCTCTGAGGAGTCTTTACAAGTTTTAATATAAAGTGCGTCGTCATCTGGTGGATTCCCTCTGCCCCCTAGTGGCTGAAGAAAAGCATGACAGTCACGGTGTCAAGCTTCTCTCATGGTCTGTCTGTCTGTCTGTCTGTCTGTCTGTCTGTCTGTCTGTCTGTCTGTCAGGAAGCGACTCAGGAAGGAGCCGCAGGACGAAGACGAGGAGCCGCCGGCCGCCGAGCCGAAGAGACGCGTCATCAAGCTGAGCAGCGTGAAGGAGCTCCGGGCGGAGGCGGAGGAGAACGCTCACCGAGGTGACGAGACTTCCTGTTTCCACGGCGTCGTCTCGCTGCGCCGCGCCGCCGCCGCCATGGAGACGCGCTAAAGGTTCTCGTGGTCCTGCAGGGCTCCAGGAGATGCTGCAGGCCCACTCCTTCGTGGGCTGCGTGACCCCCCAGTGGACCCTGATCCAGCACCTCACCAAGCTGTACCTGCTCAACTGCACCAAGCTCAGGTGAGGGACCAGAAACAGCTTTGTGGCTCCGCCCCCCCCGTGGCTCCGCCCCTCACCGCCGTGTCTCTGCTGCAGCCAGGAGCTCTTCCAGCAGATCGTCATCTACGACTTCGGGAACCTGGGCGTCCTCAGGCTGTCGGTGAGTCCGGGCGCCGCTGGAGGTTCACGCCCCCGCGCGGCGGCGCCGGAGATTAACATGAAGGATGGCATTTAGACCCCGGCGCCGCTCTACGACCTCGCCATGCTGGCCCTGGACTCGGAGGAGAGCGGCTGGACGGAGGAGGACGGGCCCAAAGAGGGGCTGGCTCAGTACATCGTGGACTTCCTGAAGAAGAAGACGGAGATGCTGGAGGACTACTTCTCCGTGGAGATCGACCAGGTGCGTGGGTCGACACGTTGGAGGCCCCTCCCCCTTCACGTTGGAGGCCCCTCCCCCGTCACCCTGATGTTTGCGCTCCACAGGACGGGAACCTGACCGGCCTGCCGCTGCTGCTGGACCAGTACACGCCGCTCATGGAGGGGCTGCCCATGTTCGTGCTGCGTCTGGCCACCGAGGTGAGCGCCTCCTCGCCGCCCTGCAGAGCGCCTCCCGTTGCGCCTCCCGCCTCCCGTTGCGCCTCCCGCCTCCCGTTGCGCCTCACGCCTCCCGTTGCGCCTCACGCCTCACGTTGCGCCTCACGTTTTGCTCGTCTTGCAGGTGAACTGGGACAACGAGAAGGAGTGCTTCAGGGACCTGAGCCGGGAGTGCGGCATGTTCTACTCCCTGAGGAAGCAGTACGTCCTGGAGGCCGGCGAGCAGCCGGTGAGGAGCGTCACACGCCGCGCTTCACGCCCGCCGCTCGCCGCACGCCGCTCACGTAGAACCGACTCGTTTCAGGAGGCCGAGGGGACGTCGTGGCGGTGGAGCGTGGAGCACGTCCTCTTCAAGGCCTTCCGGACCCTCCTCAGCCCCCCGAGGAGCTTCAGCGAGGACGGCGCCGTGCTGCAGATCGCCAACTTACCGGACCTCTACAAGGTGTTCGAGCGCTGCTGACCGGCGCCGACCCGATCACACGCCGGTTAGAGACCACGAGGCTTCAGGGGAAAGGACACGGAGCTTCATGAGAAGGAACCGGAACGCTGCCAGGAAAACCAAATGTTCCAGCACTTTCCGTTCCAGCTGGAACACGAGAAACAGGAGCTCTGTATATTAATGTTTCCATTACGGACTTTACAGGTTGAGCGCTAGTAGGAACAGCTCATTCATTCCCACGACTTGTAAAGTAAAAACGTCTTTGTGTCTTTATTCATGTGGAATAAAGTGAACCAGACGGCTGATTCCAAGCTGCATCACAAACCAGCATCCATGTGCATAAGAGTAATAACACTAATAACGCTGTAATGAGTCATGACTAATGACACCGATGTAGTCAAAGATTCAGATTGTTTACACACTTCTGTAAATTACATTTATTTTCAAGAAATCTTTTAAACATTTGAAAAAGTTCAATGAAACTGCAGCAGACAGTTTGACATCTCTCCCAAATCAACCAAACTTTTTTTTTTTTTTACATCTTTCTGTACCGGTTAAAAACATTAATGTGAGAAGGCACTTCACTGAGGGCCGATCGGTTAAAAGCATCTTTACACTCGTTCATGCAGCTTGTGAAAACCCACAGAGCCGGAGGGCGTCCCGTGGAGAGCGTGACGGCGGCTCCAGGAGGCTCCGCCCACAGCGCTATACTTTATTTTATCCCCGACGCTCCGATAAAAGAACAGACGCAGCGTGTTCTGTGCTACAGCTTCTCCTCAAAGTGTTTTTGGTTAGCTACGATTCTTAAAGTGTGACAGCTAAAAATGGAAATGTGCTCCAGACACAATATGGCAGTCCGAGGTCAGAGGTCGTCTGTGGGGACCTCACTGCTGCGACAGGAGGGCGTTCCTGTTGGCCTTCATCTTCTCGAGGCGCTTCACCAGATGGTTGTTGGTCATCTCCATCTCTTCGATCTTATCCAGAGCCGTGCGCAGCTGAGGAGGAACACAGGTTTACCTTCAAGTAGTCTGGAGCACCCATTGGACGGCTGTGCAGGCTCCGCCCCCTAGTGGACGCTATGGTAACACCGTAACCAGGACAAGAGGCACACACACACACACACCTAACGCTATTAAACAGTTGATGCTTCTTTCCTTCTTCAATGAAGAATATTCTCTAGTTTTGATATAACGACGGATATCAAAGCAACTCAGGAGTCCAGGGTCAACGTTAGGCCTATTTTAGGGGGGCTCCTGTAATATATATATAATATTTTATATACATAATTATTATATATGTAATATATATATAAATATATCAGATTTACCGGCGTTTCTTCTTTTGAAGTCTTACCTCTCTCTGAAGTTTCCGTTTCTCCACTTTGAGCTCGTCCTCTACTTTCTCAGAGTTGTCTGCTGACGACTTGTAGCGGCTCACCTGGCCTTCGAGTCGGTTGATCTGCAGAGGAGAGGAGAGCAGGCCGCTGACTCGAGCCCGATACCTACGACACGCCCCACAGGCCACGCCCCCACATGCCACGCCCCCACAGGCCACGCCCCCACACTTACGTTCTGTTCCATTGTTCCCATCTCCTGCTCCGCCTTTGAGATCTTGAATTTGTATTCACTAATCTGTCTGTTGGCGTCTCCTGAGGGGCAGAAACAGCCAGTGAGAAGGACTCTGTGTGTGTGTGTGTGTATATATATATATATATAATAATGCCGTCTATGTGGTGACTCACGCTGCATCTCGATGGCGTGCAGCTCCGTCCCGTTCTCCGCCCGCTCCCCGTCCGTGAACGTCTCCGTCTTGCTGTGTTTCTGCCGCTCCTCCTCCAGCTGAGCCTTCAGCTTCCGGATCTGAGCCAGCAGCTCGTCCTTCTCCTCGGCCAGCTTCCGTAGCCTGACGTCTGCAGGAGGGGGGAGGGGACAGGGGTCAGGGGTGTTGCATGGGACACCTCCATGGGGTCAGAGGTCAGGTCCAGACTCACCCAGAGGACCCTCTCCTGCCGACTCCAGCACCTGGGCGGCCTCCTGGGAGACCACGGTGATCCCGGAGGTCAGAGGCTCGTGGTTGACGTCTCCATTGGGAGTCCCGTCTGGGATGATGACCAGCCCGTGTTTCTGAGGGGAGAGGACACCGGCTGCTGAACACGAGGGCCCTGACCCCTGACCCAGGGCCCTGACCCCTGACCTGACCCCTGACGAGGGCCCTGACCCCTGACCCAGGGACCTGACCCCTCACGAGAGACCTGACACCTCACGAGGGCCCTGACCCAGGGACCTGACCCCTCACGAGGGCCCTGACCTGACCCCTCACGAGGGCCCTGACCCCTGACCCAGGGACCTGACCCCTCACGAGGGCCCTGACCTGACCCCTCACGAGGGCCCTGACCCCTGACCTGACCCCTCACGTAGCGTAGCCTCATGTAGCTTAGCCTCACGTAGCTTAGCCTCACGTAGCGTAGCCTCACGTAGCGTAGCCTCACGTAGCGTAGCCTCACGTAGCGTAGCCTCACGTAGCGTAGCCTCACGTAGCGTAGCCTCACGTAGCGTAGCCTCACGTAGCATTAACCAACGCCTAAAGTTCTTAACATAAAGACGTCGTTCTAAAGATGGTCTGTAGATGACCTTGTGTGTGACCACACACACACACACACACACACACACGTACAGCTAGGACTAGGAACGTGATATGAACCCTGTCGTCATGGTAACGTGTAACACGGCTTATAGAAGTCCAGAGTCAGTTCCAGGCGTCTCCTCCAGGGGGCGTACCTCTGTCTGCTTCATGGCCGCCAGCTCGTCTCTCAGCTCGTCTCTTTCACTCCTAATGCAATCAAAGTATTCTTTCTGCCTCTCTAGGGCCTGACGGAGGAGAAGAGGAGGAGAGGAGAGGAGGAGAGGAGGAGGAGGAAGAAAGGAGAGGAGGAGAGGAGGAGAAGAATAGGAGGAGAGGAGAAGAGGAGAAGAATAGGAGGAGAGGAGGAGAGGAGAAGAGGAGAGGAGAAGAATAGGAGGAGAGGAGGAGGAGAGGAGGAGAGGAGGAGAAGAGGAGGAGAGGATGATCCACTGGGGACACGTGCAACAGCAAGGCGTCTCACGTGCACTCTCATGCACCAACGTGCACTCTCATGCACTAACTGTGCACGTGAAGGAAACCGTGCAGGTGAGGAGGAACTTCTCCTGGTCACATGACCACCAACACGAGTCTGACTTCATCACAACGACATGCACGTCATGCTCAGAGCCCAAAGGACCTCCGCCGCAGGCCGACCCTGAACACACCGCGGGCCGACCCTGAACACACCGCGGGCCGACCCTGAACACACCGCGGGCCGACCCTGAACACACCGCGGGCCGACCCTGAACACACCGCGGGCCGACCCTGAACACACCGCGGGCTGTTAGAGAGAACACATGCAGACAGCATGGGAGGCACTGGGAGGACCTCCACCCTAAAGGCCCCGGGAGGACCTCCACCCTAAAACCCTAAAGGCACCAGGAGGACCTCCACCCTAAAGGCCCCGGGAGGACCTCCACCCTAAAGGCACCAGGAGGACCTCCACCCTAAAGGCACCAGGAGGACCTCCACCCTAAAGGCACCAGGAGGACCTCCACCTTAATCTCGGGCCCCCATGCGGTCGCAGCACCCTGTGGGCTCCTACCCCGATCTTTTTGTCCTTCCAGTTTATGGTCTCCTGCAGGTCAAACACCTCTCGGCTGCAGCCGTCTAACTTAGTCTGCGTTCGCTGGCTCTCCTGGAGCGGAGAGGAGGTGCAGGGGGCAGAAGAGGAGTCATGGAACACAGAGGAGAGGTGAAGACACAGGGATGAGGGACAGGAACATGGAACACGGGAGAAGAGACAAAGGAGGACAGGGAGGACGTCCAGAGTCAGAGGACAGTGAGGGGCCGAGAGGACCGGGAGCTCCACCAACAGGAGCAGCAGCTGTGCTCCTCCTCCTCCTCCTCCTCCTCCTCCTCCTCCGGGCCTTACCTCGATGAGCTCGTCCCTCTGGCGGATGCCCTCCTTCAGCTCGTCTTGTTTGTGCTGCAGCACCGTACACGTGTGCTTCTGTCTTTCTAGTTCCTGAAAGCACCACAGAGCGTTTCAGTTGAAGTGAAGACGAGCGGCCTCCTCCTCCGGGACGCGTCCTCACCTTCGTCTTGTCCTCCAGCTCCCTCCTGGTCTCGGCCGTGTGCTCCTCCATCTCCTCGATGACGTCCTTGAGCGTGTCCACCTGGTAGATGAGGTTCCCTTTGTCGTTGTCCAGCTGTGCGTTCGACACCATGGCCTTCTTATACTTCTCCTCCACCTCCGCAAGTGACTCCTGGGGGGGGGAGGGGGGGGGGTCACGTCAATAAACAGAGAGGCTGCTCTCAAGCTCAGCTCACATGCGTCCAGCTGGTTTAACACACACACACACACACACACACACACACACACACACACACAGTGCTGTATCTGACATTAAGGAAAGGTTCTTCACACCTTATGTAAACATGTGTGACTACTGCAGTGCTCAAGGGCCATGAAACACGGGAATGGTGAGACAAGAGATGTGAAGGAGAACCAACAGGAGAACCATCAGGAGAACCATCAGGAGAACCATCAGGAGACCCATCAGGAGACCCGACGCTGGCGGCAGCTTCAGTTCAAACGACTCCATCAACGACACACGGAGCGAGGAGCGCTGGAGGCCCTCGGGGTGCCGCGTGGAGGAGGGCCTCAGTACCGTTACCCGCCAGCAGGGGGAGCACTTTGAACTCTTCTTCCCAGAGAATCCAGGTGCATTGTGGGAACGTCTTCATTCCAGGCCACGAAACAGGAAGTGAGGGAAGATCATGCAAGAGACCGACCGCCGGATGCAAAGCATGCAGAGACTGGAGTTAGGGGGGGGGGGTTAGTGACGCTCTACTGCCCCCAGAGGACCAGAGAAGGCATGCTGTGACCCTCTACCTTCAGCTCTTTAAGCCCTTGCATGTACCGCCCTTCTACATCCTGAATCTGGTCCTTTAGTTCATAGATATCCTGCAGATGGAGGAACGGAGGGTCAGAGAGGAGGAGGAGGTCAGGGAGAGAGCAGAGCTGCAAACACCCGACGAAGAGGAGTCACAGGAAGAGGAGCAGACGCCAGAGCGGCAGGAAGCACACGGAGGAAAGGCAGCGGGAGGCCTGCCGAGTCGTTACCACGGCGACGTGGCGCCGCACGTCTCTAACCGCGCGGCGCGGGCTGCAGCGTTTACCCTGAGTTCACTCAGACTGCCGTCGGGGTCGTAGGCGCCGCCGGCGTCGGCGCTGCCCCGCCGGGACGAGCTTCCTCCCAGAGACGCCAGCGTGGCCGCCGACAGGCTGGGGGTGGCACAGCGGGAGGACGGCTGAGGACGCACAACGCACAACACACAACACACAACACACAACACAGGTTAGGCAACACCTGATGACCTCACAGGGCTGAAGCCACTGACGTGGATTTTAATAACTCGTCTAACCAGCTGGCGTCTCCACACAACACGCGGGCGTGTGTGTGTGTGTGTGTGTGTGTGTGTGTGTGTGTGTGTGTGTGTCTGTGTGTGTATGCGTGTGTGCGTGTGTGCATACACATCTACTCGTCGTCCCGTGAGGATCAGTGAAGGTGACGGATGAGACGCACTCACCCGACTGAAGTCTGTAAACTGCTTGTCGCATTTTTCATCCAGCTGAAAGAAAAGAGAAGAACCTTAAGGCGCGTCACGGTCACAGAGTCCCCGAGGCGTCCCGCCGGAGGCCTCTTCGTCTGAAGAGGAGTTAGTCCAGTGAGTCTCAGGTCCTGCACCTTCAAAGAGTTGACGAGCAGAGGAACGCTCAGAGAGTCACAGAACATCTCCATGCTGCGGAGCCTGAAGGCATCATGACACCCCGTGGGGGGGGGGGCTCAGTGAATCACACCACGCGTTAAAGAGCATCTGTATCTCGGTCACACGGACCGCGTGCCGAACGGCGTGCTGAACGGCGTGCAGCGTCACCCAGACTCACGGCGTCCAGCTCCGGGATGACCACGTCATCCACGTCGGACACGATGCTTCCTCTGCGGCTGGTACGGCTGAAATAATCAGCTGCCGACTCACTGATGTCAGAGAAGTCAGAGGACTTCACGCCACGCAGAGGAAGAGGAGGAGGAGGGAGGTGTAGAGGAGAGAGGAAGATGAGAAAGAATGACTTGGCTCTTGTCTAAATAACCATCATCCAAAAGTGCAGCTCACCACACTGTCTCTGCGGCCGCGACCAAAACGCTCCTGGGAAACACTGCTGACCGTGTCATCATCAGAGGAAGACTGAGGAACACGAGTCAGTGAGGAAGACTGAGGAACACCAGTCAGTGAGGAAGACTGAGGAACACCAGTCAGTGAGGAAGACTGAGGAACACCAGTCAGTGAGGAAGACTGAGGAACACCAGTCAGTGAGGAAGACTGAGGAACACCAGTCACAGTGATGGAGGAAGACTTTCTACAACCAGCGATCCATAGAGTCCAGTTTGTATCTGACAACAGTCAGTGAGGAACATCACACAAACACACACACACACACACACACACACACACACACACAGGAGCAAACTCACACTTCAGCACACGCAAATGGACACACGCACAATCACATGCACACTTACGCACACAAACACGTGCTCACGGACGCACACCCAGACGCACAATTACATGCACGCACATGCACACTTACGCACGCACAATCGCACACACTTATGCACGTGCACACTTATGCACGTGCAAACAGACGCACTTACGCATGCACACACATGAACCATCGCATGCACACTTCAGTTTGCGCGCTCTTAGGTGCGCGCACACACACACACACACACACACACGCACACACACACACACACACACACATGCATGCTTACCCACGCACAAACGGGCGCAGACGCATACGCACACCCTTACGCACACACACTTACGTATGCGCACCACACACACGCTCAAATAGATGCACACACACGCACAATTCCGCTCACGCTCAAACAGACACACACACGAACGCTCACAGGTATGGAGAAGGGGGGGGGGGGTATAGGGGCGTGTGTAGTCGTGCGGGTGCTGGTGGTTTAGGGTGCTCACCACAGGGCTGCTGCAGGCCGAGCTGGAGTACCAGCTGAGGGCAGAGGACTTGGGGGGGGGGGGGGGGGGGGGCGCAGGAGGAGGAGGAGCAGGAGGAGGAGGAGCAGGAGGAGGAGGAGAGGTCAGGGGTCAACGTGGAGGTCACATGCAGCACACTGAGCTGCTGTGGTTTGTTTCACGCCGTCGACAAGAAGACTTACAGGCCGGGAGCTGGAGCCCAAGAGACCGGCGTCCTCGTACAGCGAGGCCTGAGGACACACGGGACATGAGGCCTCACCCACTAGGAGGGAGGAGCATGAGGCCTCACCCACTAGGAGGGAGGAGCATGAGGCCTCACCCACTAGGAGGGAGGAGCATGAGGCCTCCTAGGGATGGGTATCGTTTGGGTTTTTTCCGATACCGGTGCTAAACCGGTACTTTTAAAACGATACCGGTGCCTGAACCAATATTTTTTTTTTTTAAACGCACGATGAGGACATTAAAAACCTCTTTGGCCAGATTCTCATGGAGCACCGACAAACAACGGATATCAGACCGTTAACAAACACAATACATGTTCTCATTATATGATGTGACGTCATGTGCAGACCTCATAGTGTTAACCTGTCACTGTGTTGATTGGCAGAGAGAACAACCAATCAGAGGGCCTGAAGATGTCACGTGACACATGACGTGTTGCTTCTGACAGCGAGAGCTCCACTGAAACAAAGTGACGCCCCGCGGTCTTTATCTTTAACTTCCGCCGTCATTATATTCCGGTAACACCGGGTATAGACGGGACCGCTGCACACACACACACACACACACACCTGCTAGCGGACTAACACGCTCGTAGCTACAAGCTAGCGCTAGCTACGAGCTAGCTTAAACATGATTATAATGGCTAATGTATTATTTCATGGCCTACTTTTATGAACGCAAGACTTGTAATCAACTTTCCGGTATTAATCCGAGTTACGGCTGCTCTTTTATTCACCGGTCTCCCCGTGTTCAGGGGGCCGGTGACGGTCTCCGTCGCGTCCAGCCTGAAGCTGTTCTGCTCGGCACGGGGTCACGTGGTCACACAGGCCACGCCTCCGCTGTCAAAGGTAAATGTGATTGGCTCGTAACCTGCTGACAGGGCGGAGTCACCAGAGAAGTTCACAACAATAGTTTGTTTCAATTTCTACCGGCTCAGGCACCGGAAAGAAGCACCGACATGTGCGTTGCGTTTTGATCCGGGTAATACCGGATGTCTTGGAACCGGTTTCCGGTACCCAACCCTAGTCCTCACCCACTAGGAGGGAGGATAGACTTTCTCTGGTCACAGACTCTTTCCATCTGCAGCTCTGGCTTCAGGGTCTCATCTAATCTGAGTGTCTCAATATAAACCAGACGCATGAGGCCACGAGGGAACCCCCTGAAGGCAACGCGAGGGAACCTCCTGAAGGCAATGCAAGGGAACCCCCTGAAGGCCACATGAGGGAACCCCCTGAAGGCAACGCAAGGGAACCCCCTGAAGGCAACGCAAGGGAACCCCCTGAAGGTAACGCGAGGCGTGCAGAGCGTCCCCACTGACCGTGCTGTAGCTGCGAGGCAGCGCTGGGCCCAGGCTGGAGGACGAGGGAGTGGTCGCCTGGAGGAGAGGAGCCAGGAAAGGTTTAGAGGGAAGCTGCAGAGGAGGAGAGACTGGAGGAGAGACTGGAGGAGAGACTGGAGGAGAGACTGGAGGAGGTGTTGGGAGGGGTTCATGCTGGAGGAGAACCGCCTCCATCAGGCAGTGACTTCACACGATCACTCCATGCTTCAGGACCAGGATCCTCCACGAGCCAGCGGCTCCAGACGGTCACGTTTCAGCGTTAACACACTTATCGTCACGATGAACAGACGACACCATCAAACACCTCGCGGGTCAAACCAGGTACTGACAACTCATTGAAAGGGAAGCACACCTGTTGCTGAGGATTAGCTCAATGGTCGGTAACCGAGTTCAGATCAGAGTTCATTGTTAGTCTGAATTTAACTCAGACAATGAGTGAGAAGTAAAGGTCCAGTAGTGAAGGTCCAGTAATAAAGGTCTAATAGTACCGTGTAGTAGCCAATACACACTACCACTAATGAATCTCATCTGTGTGAATATATATATAAATAAATAAATAAATGTGTCCGATGTTCTTTTATTAAACTGCATAGATCAGAACCTGCTTCGTGACCCCTCTTGTGTCCAACACGCCACACCATGCAGATATCAACGTGCTGTGGACCGACCCGAGGCCGATAGGTGGAGGTGGAGGTGGGAGGCGTGGCTTTGGTCTTCGTGAGGCTGCTGTAGTTCCTTTGATCGTGGTACAGTCCAGTCTGGGGGGGGGCAGTAACATAAAGGACCTCAAACAAATGCCAACATGACGAGGGTCTTGGTATTCAGACTCATGCACCGGGGGCCTCCTGAGCCTCCGCTGAAGGCCGAGCAGCAGCACTGACCAGCAGGTCCTTCCTGGAGGCGCTGGAGGAGGAGCGTCTGTGGCCCAGCAGGTCGCTGTACACAGAACTCTGTTCAACCCGGAGCAGAACAGACATGAAGTGAAGAAGACGAGCGGAGAGGAAGGGCGTAGACGACGGACGTCACATACGTACAGAGGAGCGGGAGCTCTTGAGGGTGGAGCCAGAGGAGAGGCCGTCAGACTGGAGGGGGCGGAGTCACAAGGACGATGACAGTTACACACCTGAGGCGCGACACGTCTCACTGACCGACACATGAAGCACACACACATGCCGTCTACGGGGAAGGGACCAACCGCATGCGTGCGTGGCCCTTTAAGAAGGTCATGTGACGCCAGCCTGAAGTTTGTTTCATCAACAGGTGCTCAGGCCGACGCTACCTGTGCCATCAGCGCTCCGGGTCTGGGGATCACTACACTGCTGTCACTAGCATCCCAACAGTCTCAGAGGAATTCAATGTAGGAGTAAAGTGTCTGTGACTCATCGTCTGTCAGGTGTGACCCTCGCCAGGTGTGACCCTCGCCAGGTGTGACCCTCGCCAGGTGAGAACCTCGCCAGGTGAGAACCTCGCCAGGTGAGAACCTCGCCAGGTGAGAACCTCGCCAGGTGAGAACCTCGCCAGGTGTGACCCTCGCCAGGTGAGAACCTCGCCAGGTGAGAACCTCCGAGAAGAGACGAGTGGAACGGGAGCAGAAGCTCTCGAGAATAAAGAAAGTGGAAACGCTAAGAAGTCTGAAAACAGCTTCAGAGAAACTACTGACTGATCAATAAAGTTATGAACTCGTTACATGCTGAACACACACACACGGTGCACTCACACACACACGGTGCACTCACACACACACGGTGCACTCACACACACACGGTGCACTCACACACAAACGCACACACACACACACACACAGTGCACTCTCAACAACCCCTCACACAGTGCTCTCAACACACACACACACACACACACACACACACACTGCACTCTCAACACACACACACTGCACTCACAACACACACACACTGCACTCACAACACACACACACACACACACACACACACACACACACGGTGCTCTCACAACGCACCAACACATCCTTCCTGCGGGAGCTGGAGCGACTCGTGGAGCCGGCGTCTCGAGCCGCGGACGACGAGGTCGACTTCAGAGTGAAGAGAAACAAACGTCAGGAGAAGTCTTCTGCACCCCCCCCCCCCCAGGAGAAGTCTTCTGCACCCCCCCAGGAGAAGTCTCCTGCACCCCCCCAGGAGAAGTCTCCTGCACCCCCCTCCCCTCTGAGGGTCTACTCTGTTCACGCACCCTGTAGCTGCAGGCTGACATGACGTCATCGTCCAGCCCCTGTGGAGTGGAAACATGGAGTCACAGCAGAACGCAGACAGAGGAACACGAGCTGCAGGCCGAGACCCAGAACAACGAGATACAGACCCGGCGATGGCGGCTGGATACGCTGCCGCCACTACTAGAGCCCCGCGCCTTGTCCGAGTCGGCCTGGAGCAGGAAGGACGGACAGTTGGGAGAGGTCACAGAGAGAAGAGGTCGACGGCAGAGGTCGACGGCAGAGGTCAACGGGCCAAAGTCAACGGGCCAAAGTCAACGGGCAGAGGTCAACAGGCAGAGGTCAACAGGCAGAGGTCAACGGGCCAAAGTCAACGGGCAGAGGTCAACAGGCAGAGGTCAACGGGCCAAAGTCAACGGGCAGAGGTCAACGGCAGAGGTCAACGGCAGAGGTCAACGGGCCAAAGTCAACGGGCAGAGGTCAACAGGCAGAGGTCAACAGGAGAAGTCAATGGGCAGCGGTCAATAGGCCGAGGTCAACAGGCAGAGGTCAACGGGCCAAAGTCAACGGGCCAAAGTCAACGGGCAGAGGTCAACAGGCAGAGGTCAACAGGCAGAGGTCAACGGGCCAAAGTCAACGGGCCAAAGTCAACGGACCAAAGTCAACGGGCAGAGGTCAACGGGCAGAGGTCAATGGGCAGCGGTCAATAGGCCGAGGTCAACAGGCAGAGGTCAACGGGCCAAAGTCAACGGGCCAAAGTCAACGGGCAGAGGTCAACAGGCAGAGGTCAACAGGAGAAGTCAATGGGCAGCGGTCAATAGGCCGAGGTCACTGCAGCGCTCAGTCGCCAAACGAAGACCACGACATGCAGAGCAGCTGCAATACCCGCGCTCGCCACCAGGCGGATGAACACAGGTCATCTCCATCAGAGCGCAGCGGGCGGTTAGTGGAACGCCACGCCAGTTAATGCTGAACACGTGTCCTAGTGAAGCCTCTGCTCCTCCTGCAGAGCTCTGCAGGAGGAGCAGCACCTCCTGCAGACTCAGCCACACGTACAAGTCACGCTCAGCCAGGCGACAGCGCCTCCAAACACACACTGAGGCTTCCCCGGGCGGCGAGGGGCGAGCGTGGGGGTCACGGTGGGGTCAGCGTGGGGATCACGGTGGGGTCAGCGTGGGGGTCACGGTGGGGTCAGCGTGGGGGTCACGGTGGGGTCAGCGTGGGGGTCGAGCACGGCGCCAAACACAACAGGCTGTTAGTGGGAGGCGGCCTCCGTCCCCTACCATCCACTGGTGGATCTGACCCCACTTCCTGTTGCTCCCGCTGGAGGAGAGGTACGAGCGCTGCACCGGGAGAAACACACAGCACTGAGAGCTGAGACCAGAGACCAGGACAGAGACCAGGACAGGGACCAGGACAGGGACCAGGACAGGGACCAGGACAGGGACCAGGACAGAGACCAGGACAGAGACCAGGACAGAGACCAGGACAGAGACCAGGACAGGGACCAGAGACCAGGACAGAGACCAGGACAGGGACCAGGGACCAGGACAGAGACCAGGACAGAGACCAGGACAGAGACCAGGGACCAGGACAGGGACCAGGACAGAAACCAGGGACCAGGACAGAGTCCTCTCCTCTGTGGGGGATGTGTTGACCAGCAGCTCTTCAGCCCTGTGAGGACCCATGTGGTCCCGTGTGGTCCCATGTGGTCCCGTGTGGTCCCATGTGGTCCCATGTGGTCCCGTGAGGACCCGTGTGGTCCCATGTGGTCCCGTGAGGACCCATGTGGTCCCGTGTGGTCCCATGTGGTCCCGTGTGGTCCCGTGAGGACCCGTGAGGACCCGTGAGGACCCGTGAGGACCCATGTGGTCCCATGTGGTCCCGTGAGGACCCGTGAGGACCCGTGAGGACCCATGTGGTCCCATGTGGTCCCGTGAGGACCCGTGAGGACCCATGTGGTCCCATGTGGTCCCATGTGGTCCTTATAAACACTATGAATAGAGAACACATCCCAGCGGGGGTCTGGCGGTGGGGGTCCAGGGGGTGTTTTACCTCTTTCTGCTGCCGCTCCAGTTCCCTCATCCGGATGTCTCGGGCCTCGGCCCGGGCCGCCCTCTTGGCTGCGAGCCTCGCCTCCGCCTGGAAGACAACAACAACAACAACAACAATGAAGGGACAGCTTAAAAGCCACACAGTCAAATACACACCAGTGTCCTTCAGAGAGAAGAGACACGAGGTTAAGTTAACCATTATTTAGCCTCACTCGCTCCCTGCTAGTGAGGTGGATCAGCTGGAAACTACTTCACATATACCTTGATGATTAGGTTGACTGTGAAATGCAGGTTTACAACAGTGTGTTATTGTTTAGATATACAACAACAAATCCAAACAAATAAATATAAAAAAGAAGCTATATATATATATATATATATATATATATATATATATATATATATATATATATATATATATATATATATAAATCATAAACAACTGGAGGTGAGTAGTGTCTGTTCCTAGAGACAGACCATAATCCAGCACAGACATTCCAGCTCTTATCTGGCAGCAGAGGCCCGGGGCGTCTCATACCAGCAGAGTGAACCAACACGTTTTATCATCACGTGAAGAGACGCCAATTCATCTCGTTTGAATCCAACATGTTGGAGTTCAGCACACCTGTGGCTGAAGTTATTAAATATTTGGGCAGAGACCTGCAGGTTCATCCACGTGACCAACGGGCTTCCAGGTCTTTAAACCCAATTTACATGAACAAACATTTCCCGAGCGTACAGTAAACAGCGTGTGAGTTAACACACGAACATAAACATGTATACGAGTCTTCCAGGCCTGGAGGTACCATTTCACAATGCCATTCCTCTTCCATGGCCGTGTGGACCCTGACCGCCGGTGGACAGGCCGTAGCTGTAGTGATAATCTCATGTCTGCAAACTCATGGAGTGAAAAAGGTGACACGGTTGTATGACTACGGTCATTTGATTGTTCGGACCACAAATCTACATAAAAATAAACGTTTTAAGAGAACAATAGGTCCACTATTCTCACTAAGTCAGTAATCAGGCCCTATAATAATAGTAATACATATAAATTGTCATTATATATAATATGGTCATTCATGAACCAACTTGTTGGCCTGAACAAGTCTTCAAGTCTTGTGTGCTCTGCTGAGCCTCGAGTCTGTTCTGCCTCTACCTGGTTGTCACGATCGTTGATACAATACCTGCCATAAATATCATGATACTACCACGATACCAGAATTCAATACAATACCATGAATACATATGATACCATAAATAAGATACCGGTATAATTATCTATAATAGCCATGATAGCGTTGATTATACACGGCTATGTGGCTTTTTGTCAGTATCTGACCAGATGATACAGAGTTCCTTCAGTGTGAGCAATTATAGAGTTACATAACTTTACAGATGTGTCTTTGAGGTGTGTGTGTGTGTAATATATATGTACATATATACTTATATGCTTATCCTCCAAAGACAGCCCATTCATTTGTGTCCTGTGTCGGGCATTTTGATTTTGCTGTAGAGGACAGCCTGTATATGTATAAACATATAAACATACATACATACATACATACATACATACATACATACATACATACATACATACATACCGAGTTAAGGCTGCTTTTGTTACACAAACATTGAGAGTGTTAAATGATAGCCTATCCACCCGTCTGTGAACCCCACCCACCCCGAGATGGGGTGTAGGAGAATCACACAAGGTAGGGTGACCAGACGAAACCGCCCCATCCCGGGAGGGGGGCCGACCCCCCCGCTTCTCTGTGGCATCCACAAGTCAATCCCTCTGCTTTTTTGTTAATCCCCCAGGATCCCCCCCATCCCAATACTGGGGAGCCGCCCCCCCCCCCGTATTTGGACGGGAAAGTGGCCCCCCATCCCATCTCTACAGCTGTCTCTCCCTGCCTTAACTTATAAGTGGGCGAGGGTTGTTTATGTGTTATTAGTTGTTATGCTAAGCTAGACAAACAGCTCCTTCTATAGCTTCATACTTACTGTACAGATGTCAGTCCTGCAGTGTTATTATAGGGATATTTTCATTCAGCTCTCGGCAGGAAGCCAATAAGTGTGATTCCCAAAATGTCGGAATATTGCTTGAAGCATCAAAAAAGCATAAAAAAAGCCAAGAAACAGTAAAACCCCACATCCAAGATTACAACTGAAACAAAGTCAGAACAGGCAGGTCAGGAATACACACGCGTAACGGTAGAGAGGCACAAACACACTTACACAACACGTAACAAACGTCAGTAATATTAGAATTAGCCCACAAGATATTCATGAAGCTACATGGTGCCATCGTAGCATTGGCTCTACACTATGAGGCCTTAGGTCTGTATCTGAGCAGATGGAACAGAGTTCATCAGGATGAGCAGCTGGAGAGTTACATCACTGTACTGACTGTCTGCATTGGAGACGAAGAACGTAAACATTTCACTTCTGTCATCTTTTCTTTTTTTAAACCCAAGACGGTGCGTGCAGACAGCTTGACACGGAGCAGCGCGTGCGCTCTGATCCCGCCGTCTTTTAATGAAGTATTGATACTAAAAATATGATAAGTCATTGTTTTAACGTACGGATAACTTGTTAGTATCGATCCACCCTGCAGCATAATGTATACATAAAATATATACATAAATTATATAAAATATTATCTCCCTGAATGCAACGTCAACCCGCGGCCCCCCACGGTGAAACAGGAAGTGCATTCGTGGGCACGGAGCTGCACCTGCCGCGCGGCCGTCTGAGCCGCTATGCGGCGCAGCACAGCTGAGCTCGGGCCGGCCTATCTTTAGCCCCGGCTCTCTGACGGCGATACCGTGAGGCTGGAAACCGGATCGGCAGAGTCCTCCATCAGACACACCTTCAGCAATCTGGGCAGTCAGATGGTCTGGAGCGCCGCCAGCAAGGAGGGAGCCGGGAGGGAGCGCCGCGGGAGGGACTCACCGCTCTCATGGCACCGCTAATCATATTAGAAATGAATATTTAGAAGTTTTGGACTGTTGATTTAGTTTAAAAAAAGACTTCTGGGGCTCTTCAGTCACTCCAGCTCGATCTCATGGAGACGACGACCAACATTAAACATGACGTCCGAGCCGGAAACACTCATGTGCTTCCACGACAACAAATACTTTAAATCTACAATAAAGTTAAACTAGTGTGAAACAGTTTGCATTAAAAACACCAAACACTTTGTTCTCTGCCCTCTACACACACACACACACACACACACACACACACACACACACACACACACACACACACACACACACACACACACACACACACACACACACACACACACACACACACACACACACACACACACACACACACACACACACACACACACACACACACACACACACACACACACACACACACACGAGATGACCATCCCTCTCAGACTCTCGTCACATGTCTGAGGCGTTCGAGGCGTCAGACCTGAGCCGGAGGCCGTCGGCTCAGGTTCACCGTGGTCAGCCGTGACTCCGGTGAACCGGCCGCCGACCGCACGAGGCCGGCGCTGCAGCGTCGAGGACTTCAGCCCCCCCCCCCTCTCTCTAATCTGTGCTGCACAAAGGGATCCACATGGAGGTGCCGGGTGACTCATGCTGCTATGAGCGGCCTGCAGGACTATAAAGAGCCGCCGCCCCGAGCTTCGCCCCCACCGTGATGGCGTGTTCCTAAATGGGCAGCGAGTTTAGAGCAGATCATTTCTCCAGGGCTACACGTGTCCCTGAACACAGCGGGACCCTAAACATTAAAGTAAGATAACGGGTCTTTCCCCTGTCGGTGGACGTAAACACATGAAGACCGAAGCGGGTCTCTGCGTGTCGTCTGCCCTGAAGGAATGGCGGCCCCGCCGAGCAGCACAATGGACTCGTCCAGAACAAGTCGCTACAGGCGAGGCGGCTCGTCTCCTCGCCGAGTTCCCCCAGAAGGAGAACACCGGCAGCCGTCTCCACCTGAGCGGCGTCAACCGGCAAAACCGGAACGTCCACATTGAAGACGATGAGTCACACGAGCCGACTGACCTCCGGGCTTCAGGTCGCCGAGGACCGCGGAGACGCCAGGAGGAGGAACTCCCTCGGGAATGCTTATTCAAATGTTTGATCTGAAGTTGGTCCAAATGTTTGATCTGAAGTTGGTCCAAATGTTCTAGAAATTGTTCCAGATTTCAAAGCAGTCCTTAAGACAATGAAGAGAAGTTCAGAACGTCTTGTTGAGGCTCCTGCTGCTCGCTCGTCTCAACATGTGTCATAAGGAGTCTTTACTCTTCTGAAGGTCACACAAAAGTCATTATGATCCACTAATGTTTACATGATACAAATATAATTGAATAAGTTATCCAATCTTCATGAAAGCAAATTACCTGCACATGCAGAGAAGTATAAACAAACCAAATATTAAAGAATCTCCCACAAGTTTTGTTTCCTAGTCAATTTCCTCATTGGTACTTTAGTTTTTTTGGAAAGTTATTACACAATAGAAACACATTTAGAAGATGACCAGAGCATTGTGTGGAGTTGATGACGCTGACAACAGCCTGTATTAATCAATAACAACGTTCTTGACATTCAGCTTTCATCTCCGGACCCGTTCCCTCCGGAGCGTCTGACGGTCCTAATGCACAGCGTGGTTCCCCCGTCTGGTCACGGTCCCGCATATTAAATACAACGGTGCCCACACTAAAGCCCGTCGGCTGGATTAACCACACAATGTAAACTGGATTAAATCATATACAAAAGCATGAATAGAGCCATGTGAGGAGAATAAAGCCCCGATGCCTCCCACTGTGACCCGGAACAGAAGCCCAGCGATGGACTGACCTCCCGGGCGATGCTGCTCAGAGCCTCGTCCTCGGCGGAGAAGCGGTCCTTCAGGGGGGCGCGCTTCCTCCCGGAGCCCTGCGTCCCCATGCTGCTCCGCAAGATCCTCACACGGCCAACGGCTGCAGGGGGAAGAGACACACACGTGTTCATGTGTTCACGTGTTCATGTGTTCATGTGTTCATGTGTTCATGTGTTCCAGCGCTGTAAACAAACACACATGTATTCATGTGTTCATGTGTTCCAGCACTGTAAACAAACACACGTGTTCATGTGTTCCAGCGCTGTAAACAAACACGTGTTCATGTGTTCCAGCGCTGTAAACAAACACACACGTGTTCATGTGTTCATGTGTTCCAGCGCTGTAAACAAACACACATGTGTTCATGTGTTCATGTGTTCCAGCGCTGTAAACAAACACATGTGGGAGGCATGTGACGGCATGCTTCAGCTTCTACTGCAGGAGGAAGGATGTTGTGCAACCTCCTTCACATCCACCCACAGCTCCATGGAGCAGCAGCACCGGGACGAGGAGAACCACGGCTCAGTCAGCACAGACAGCCGTGGTCAGAAGGAGTCTCTTCCTCATGGTCTTTCTAATGCTCTTCCTCTTCCTCCCGCTCTTCCTCTACCTCCTCCTAATGCTCTTCCTCATTGTCTTTCTAATGCTCTTCCTTTCCTCATCGTCTTTCTAATGCTCTTCCTCCAGCCCTTCCTAACGCCCTTCCTCCCGCTTCTCCTCTTCCTCATGCACTTCCTAATGCTCTTCCTCATGCTCTTCCTCTTCTTCTTCCTCATGTTTTTTTTCTAATGCTCTCCCTCCTGCTCTTCCTCATGTGGTGTTTACTGATGAGTGTTGCATCAGCTGCTGTTCTCGTCCTCATCGGACATGATGGTTTACTTAATGAACATCTTGACGGGATCAGTGAGATCAGACCCAGGGAGCTGGTGGAGGAGGTGGAGGAGGTGGAGGAGCTGGAGGAGCAACACGCCTCGCCCAGGACCAGCTGAGTCAGAGGACCCACATGAGCACCTTGACGAGGTCGTCATGACTCAAACAGCTTCACGAACACATCGATCACACTTCATGCTCGAAACGCGATCAGACGTGTGACTGCTAGCCGTCTGCAGCTAGCTCACTGAACATTCAGTTTCCCACCCGCACACCCTGTGTGTCCCGAGCCACCGCCCGCGGGATGAGGGGTATCGCCACTGAGAACCGTAACTAGAGAAAGTGACGTCACTGTTCTGCCCTGTGAGCCTTAACTAACCAACTATTCTTACGTTAGCTCGACTGGAAGCTAACGTGATTGCTAGCGCTGATTAGCATATCGCCCTCTTGGAATTCTCCTTAAATAGTTGGCGAGCGTTATATTTTTTACTTATCTCTCCACTTATTTGTTAAAGTAAGCGCTTTACAAACAGGAGAACTACCCACACACGTCCTTGCCCCAGCAGTGACCCCGGCAGGGAGCACTCTTCCCCGGGAGCCAACGCCAGGCTAGCTGCCCGTTTAGCTGGGAAGCTAGCCTGGATAGCCGAGCTGGCACCGCTCCCCCGTCACACTCCGCCCCCCTAAATATACAACATTACCTTCACGACACCTTCAAACCCCTCGCGACACCTGCCCAGGTGCTGTCCCTTTCTCCCGCAGGTTCAGGGGAGAGCCATGCGGCTGCTCTTCGGAGATCAGTCGTGTTTTAGTCCCCTCTGACAGCTGTCATCAGTCCGCCTTTCCAGCGCCTTCCACTGCCCAGTGGTTAGATCCAAAGGTCCCGGATGTTGGGGAAAAATTAGGGTGTGATGCTGCCTTCACGGCCCGCCAGACGCGTCGTAATGCCCAGTGTTCTACTGGGGGAGAGAGGCGATGAATAGCTCTGCTACAGCAACATGCTAACGACCCTCCAGGGGTTGGTGTTAAGGGGCTGACAGCATGGAAATAGATTTAGTAATGACGGCTGCTGTTATTGTTACTGTAAACAGACCACGTGATTCTCCCTCCTGGTAGATACCATTGGATTTGTTTTAACAAGAATTAGAGTCTGTATTAATTTATGGGTTCAAGCCTTAATAACTTTAAAGTCTAATCAATAACTGTTAACCAATGTTTATGGGTCTACATATGAAAATGGTCAAAATAAACCACTAATCTGACATTTGGGTTCATACCATGTGAGATGTATTTATCAATACATTACCCATTCTTTACGTTTTAGTTTTTACCAAGTAAGGCATGGGTATGTAAAATATAATAGACTTATACTAATTATATATAATATAATTTATTATAATACATAATTTTTGCATCATTTTTAATCACAAACACAAACAAAACACTTTTTTTAAAACTCAGGTTGCAAAATGTGCCCAGTTAATAAATTATCGTATCACCTGTTGTATTGTATAACGCTTAAATATTCTATATTGCTGACCAACTAATATTGTTTATAAAAGATCCATAAACCTTTGACACTAGGAGAGCCAAAGCGATGTAATTCCAAAGTGTCCACCAGAGGGCGGTAGCGGATCGTTGATGATTCTTGGTCCACTTTATATAGAGAACGGAGTTACGCCTCAAGGAAATGGAAATGCCCACAAATAGAATTATGATCAACCACCAAAATAAAGCACGTAATTATTTTTTATTGTATATATATAATTTTTTTTAAAGTAATCTGTTCTATCAAGTAGTGTCTCAAAGTAAGGAATTACAGTCTGACCTCACAGCAGGATAAAAATAGCATAATAACGTTGTGTGTATTGTATTTGACATAAGACGGCGTGTATGAGTGCAACACAGCAGCATTACAATACAAGCACTACACACATTACACTGTGTGTAGCCTACAGCAGCTGTAAGGCCTTTCATAGGGAGACCTGCAGGCATGGGAACCCCAGATTGACACCATAACACAGGTTACATCCACACAATCACACACACTCTCACACACACACACTCTCACACACACACTCATCACATGCAGCTAATGACTGTTTGTCTCTCCGTGTGCTGCCGTGCAGACGGCGTTTACCGAGTCTTAACCCAAAGACACCATCAGCCCCGCTGTCTCCACTGCTGCTAAACTTTCTATGTAGTCATCGCCTTAAGCTCTAATTAACCATTGTTCACAGGTCATAATGATAAAAGATCTCATCTCAATGCACAACACTGGATTGCGTCACGCCTCTGCTCATCGAACCGTAATAACAGTTATTACAGCTCGTTCAATTGCAGCTGAACAGATATAGAAAATAATATTCTACCAGCATCACCTGGTTGAATAAAGGTCACATCAGGTTCTGGAACTGGTCCTGCAGCCCTGCTCAGACCTGCCTCTGAGTGCCACTGCAACAGGATGGCCAGATAAACAAGCTGTGATGTTCAGCTGTCTGAAGCTAACGCAGCGTTTCATTGGCCTGCTGCAGGAGGCCAGGAGGCCGAGGCCGCGGCCGCCTCAGTGTTTGTGCAGGTTTATGGCTCTGGGCTCATAAACGTGGGCCGGTGTCCTGGACACACAGCGTGTCCTCAGCTGTCTGCAGGTCTCTCTCCTCTGTGAGCCTCCTCCAGTGCCCCCCCTCTCATGAGCACGAGGTGGAGCGCCGTGCTGTTGGATGTTATGCACCATGTCGGGTGGAGGCACCTCCCACGGCGCTGACAGGACCGGCTCCATTGTGACCCGGCCGGCCTTAAGCCTCAGTAGAACTCTGGTAATGACCCCATGGAGGGCGGCGCTCCCTCTCCCCGTCTTTGAAGGCGCCCCATAGGGAGCGGGTTGCAATCAGGACACATGACTCATTGATTACTTCTTTTCGGTGTTCCAGCAGTATGCACGAGGGGGGGGGGGGCTGTGCAGCTGTGTGGGGGAGGGGCCGCAGCCTCTGACTCTAATGAGATGTAAACATGGCTGTGCATTGTTTCTCTGGTTGGCTCTGTTGAGCTGAGTGAGGATGAACTCATCAGAGAAGTTCTGAGGCTGCAGGATTTCACCCAACTAACAGCGACGAGGAGGATGTCAGCGGGGGGGGGGGGGGGGGGGGGTGCACCTGGTTCAGTTCATTAGACCCACAAAGTGAAGACAGAAGCCTTTCCCACTGTGCATGTTCTCCATGAACTCACCGTGTCTGTGCATGTGTCTCACGTGACTTCGCCCCACGTGTACCACGTCCTGGAGTCGTCCTCCTCCACCGCCGGCCCCTCTACCTGCTGCTGGACATTTGACGGGCGAAGGCACAACAGATGAAACAGAACCTCCTGATGGAGCGACGACACATGAGATCATTCTGCTGTAAACTCTGTGAAGAAGTTCATCAAACACGTCCACCGCGCACGCAACGACACAAAGACCAAACGCTGTGTGTGAACTCAGGGAGACGTCAACAGACCGATAGAGATGCTCTGAGCAGCGAGGCCAGAGGGGGTCCTAGAGGGTCTCTGGACGCGGTCCTAGAGGGTCTCTGGGGGGTCCTAGAGGGTCTCTGGATGCGGTCCTAGAGGGTCTCTAGAGGGTCTCTGGAGGGTCTCTGGAGTCCTGTGGGCCGGAGCCGCTGCTCTCTGAGGACGGGCTGAGGTCACCGGCTCATTACCAGGAAGCTGAGTTACAGCAACACGGTGTACGAGTTGCTGAGCTGAACATGTAGTTACACCACCTGTTGACAACGAAACAGGAGGAGATGGATTCATGTCTTTTGTTTGCGATTGTGTCTCCGACCTCCGACCTCTGACCTCAGGTTCTTCCAAACAGAGAACACAGAGAACAGGTCATGTTGTGGTCATGTTGTGGTCATGCTGTGGTCATGTTGTGGTCATGTTGTTGTGGTCATGTTGTGGTCATGTTGTGGTCATGTGGTCAAAATAAGACACTTGTCCTGTCTGAGGGTCTACGTGTCTTCGTCTGTCTTTGAAGGATTTTAAATGATTAGTTTTATTTGACGTGACTAATTAAAGGTCTATAATTCTTTATTTGCCAACATTTAGCATCCTGGGCTCATCTTGGGGGGGGGGGGGTTATTTGCCAATTGACATTTGGTGAAAGGGTGTCGGCTGAAGAAAAGCCCTCACAGCAGGAGGTAGCAGCTCACACATTGTGTGTGTGTGTCGAGAGGAGCTCGTCCACCGCAGCTGAGGGGGAGGGGGGAGGGGTGTGAGGGTGAGGGGGTGAGGGGTGAAGTGTGTGAGGGGTGAGGGGTAAAGTGTGTGAGGGGGTGCAGTGTGTGAGGGGGTGCAGTGTGTAAGGGGTGAAGTGTATGAGGGGGTGAAGTGTATGAGGGGGTGAAGTGTGTGAGGGGGTGCAGTGTGTAAGGGGTGCAGTGTGTAAGGGGTGCAGTGTGTGAGGGGGTGCAGTGTGTAAGGGGTGAAGTGTATGAGGGGGTGAAGTGTATGAGGGGGTGAAGTGTGTGAGGGGGTGCAGTGTGTAAGGGGTGCAGTGTGTAAGGGGTGAAGTGTGTGAGGGGGTGCAGTGTGTAAGGGGTGAAGTGTGTGAGGGGGTGAAGTGCGCAGCGGCACATTAAAACATGAAATAGCCGAGAGTTGTTTTCAGCGTGAGAAATACGACGTGTGGCGGGAGTTAAGACCGACATGCGTCTCTGCAGACATGACATCATCGAACACACACACAGGGTTACCGTAGAAATGAGCTACACAACAGCCAATCAGAAAAAAAAAAAATGTTGTATCTGGGTAAGATTTAACCAGCAACCAATGGAAATCAAGCATCCTGGAATTGCACGACTGATATCCTAAGTTTTGTTCTCAAAACTTGAGGGCCCTGGCGTTAGCATCCTAGCCGCTATGAAGTGCCATACCAGTCCTCACACTGGGGCCGTCCCGTCCTCTCCCTGCCTGAGTGTTGTTGCTCCTGGAGGAACCAACGGCTTCCCTGCTGCCTTTGTGCGGAGCAGCATCCTGCGCCTCCCTGCAGGATAAACACAGGAAACACAAAGGCCCTGAACACGTCCCGCTGTGCGGAGCACCGCCATGACAACAGAGGGTCTCCTGCCGAGTGTCTGAGGCTGCACACTGAGACGTGACCACGCCGTAACCTCCGGGCTCCGGGCTCCGGGTCCATGAGACGTGAGGCTCACAGCAGGCCTAATGCTGGAGGAATGTCAGGATACACACCCAACCCAGAGTAAACAGCCTAATCTGCTGCACAGCCGCGACACTGTATCCTGAGATAAGGAGACTGTCCTGACAGAGCATCTGCTGAGGAGGATCTCCAGACCCCCCCCCCCCCCAGCTCTGCAGAAACACTGCCAGGACCGCTCTGGTCATCTGGGCGCCAGATCCACATCAAAGCCGCTCCTCGCTCCCTCGTCCTTCTCTCTCTTTCCATCTCTTTTTATTTTGCTTTAATAGCTTGAATGAAGTGCACGCGGCGCCCGACGGCGGAAGTCTCCGGCACATCGATCTCTCTGAGGAGGAGGCGCTCTCGCTGCAGCTCGTAAACAGCAGTGAAAGGGCATCGATCCCGCGGAAGCAGCAGCTGATCAATAGGATCGATCGGCTGTGGAGCCGTGATGGAGTCGGCACGGGGGGGGGGGTCTGAGGCCCGTGCCCCCCCCCTCTCGTGTGTGTTTAATGCTTATGGCGTTGGGTAAGTGGCGCCATGAGGCTGCGTGACTGTGTAATCCTCACTGAGTCGTACGCTGCCGCGTTCCCACGGAGAGTTCCTGTAATTGTTGGTTTGTACTGAGAACAACACGCTTAGCTTAGCATGGAGAGAAGCAGCAGCCGGCTGAGCGATGCCTTCAGGGACGCTTCATAGGCTGGAGACGCTGCTTTGATCCAAACATATTCTCATATAAATTGAACCGTTTCCATCGTCACGAAGCGGCTGATCCTCTGAATGAGCCTCTCCTTCCCATGAGCTCATCGTGGGCGTGAACACTCTCCTCTCATCTGGTTCCAATTCCCCGTCTCCCCGTCCTCGCCGTCCTCGCCGTCCTCGCCGTCTCTCGGCCGTCGGGCGACGCTGCTCCTTCATGTGTAAATCCCTCCACTCGGCCACAGTGTCGCCCTGCTGGCCAGTTCAAAGGAGCCGGGGTCAACGCTGCAGGTCGTCCTCCTTCAAAGTGACAGGCTCCCCCAAACTAAGCCCCCCCCCCCCCTGTGAGAACACATGTGGCCTCGTCTCCTCCCACTGCCGGCCGGTGATTCACGGCCTGGGTGCACGGCTCATATAAACATGTCCTCCACGCCACCGCCGGCCTCAGGGAGATTTATACATTTCTCTGCCGGCCGAAACACGATGAAACATAAGCGGCGGCTCGGTGTCTTCAGATGTCTCCTCGTGTCCTCGTGTCCTCGTCTCCTCGTCTCTTGGTCTCTGACACCGGAGCTCCGGCCCGGTTCATCTGGAGCGGTTCACCATCAGGTGTGAATGTTTGTCTCCAGGGCCGTAAAGAGAAGTTCACTTGCCACCCGGCTCACATGTTTATGCCAGGAAGCCAACAGCAGATACAGGAAGGATGGCCATATGGGGCCCAGGGGACACTGAGGGGACACTGAGGGGACACTGAGGGGACACTGAGGGGACACTTTAACTCTTTAACGCATTGTCTCTTTGTCTCTTTCATGTTTCATTACAACGTGTTGCGTGTGGATTGTCCTCCAGACTCTCCTCACATGAATCCTTCTTCATAACGTCTCCTCAGACTCACAGAGACATGTCCTGTGTCTAAAGCCCTGGTATCAGCACAAAGGGTTAACACCCCCACCCCCCACACACACACACACACACACTCACACACACACACACTCACACACACACACACACTCACACACACACACACACACACTCACACACACTCACACACACACACACTCACACACACACACACTCACACACACACTCACACACACACACACACACACACTCACACACACTCACTCCCCCGCTGCCGTGTCGTGTTTCAAAGAGCCATTCGTCAGGATAAGATACACAAATGAGAAAAACATCATTTCAGACGTTTGGCCTCTCCAGCCTGAAGAGACCAAACGTCTCATTCTCATGGACCTGAGGACCTGAGGACCTGAGGACCTGAGGACCTGAGGACCTGTAGACCTGAGGACCTGTAGACCTGAGGACCTGAGGACCTGAGGACCTGAGGACCTGTAGACCTGAGGACCTGAGGACCTGAGGACCTGTAGACCTGTAGACCTGTAGACCTGAGGACCTGAGGACCTGAGGACCTGAGGACCTGAGGACCTGAGGACCTGTAGACCTGAGGACCTGTAGACCTGAGGACCTGAGGACCTGTAGACCTGAGGACCTGAGGACCTGAGGACCTGTAGACCTGTAGACCTGAGGAGCTGAGGACCTGTAGACCTGTAGACCTGTAGACCTGTAGACCTGTGGACTTGTAGACCTGTAGACCTGTAGACCTGTAGACCTGAGGACCTGAGGACCTGAGGACCTGTAGACCTGTAGACCTGAGGACCTGAGGACCTGTAGACCTGTAGACCTGTAGACCTGTGGACTTGTAGACCTGTAGACCTGTAGACCTGTAGACCTGAGGACCTGTAGACCTGTAGACCTGTAGACCTGATGACCTGTAGACCTGTAGACCTGTAGACCTGTAGACCTGAGGACCTGTGGACTTGTAGACCTGTAGACCTGTAGACCTGTAGACCTGAGGACCTGTGGACCTGTAGACCTGTAGACCTGTAGACCTGTAGACCTGAGGACCTGTGGACTTGTAGACCTGTAGACCTGTAGACCTGTAGACCTGAGGACCTGTAGACCTGTAGACCTGTAGACCTGAGGACCTGTGGACTTGTGGACCTGTGGACTTGTGGACTTGTAGACCTGTAGACCTGAGGACCTGTAGACCTGTAGACCTGTAGACCTGAGGACCTGTGGACTTGTGGACCTGTGGACTTGTGGACCTGTGGACTTGTGGACCTGTAGACGCGCTGCTGTAGAACCTGCTCCCCGTGTCCATGAGCGTGTGGACGTCTTCTCGGCGTCTCTGGGCCGTTTGAGGCCCCTGCCTCCCGGGGACAGCTGTTTAAAGCAGGACCCTGATGGAGGACCAGGCCCCCCGTGACCTCTGACCCCGGTGGAGATAAGACCTCAGGGCCTCCATGTGGAGCCGGCTGCAGATACATTTGCCTGCGCTGCAGTTTCATGTTTGTTTGCTTTCTTTCTGCCTCGACATGTAAAAACAACAACAACACAACAGCTGAGGGCCCGAGACAAGGCCACAGGAAGGGAAGGAGACACGGGGAAGGAGCCTTATTAGCCTCCTTCCTCCGCGGCGGGTCCCTCCTCGGCGAGCTGCGACCTGCCCGAGACGGGAGCGCCGCTAACGATACCTGGGAGAGGAGGACCCTGACCCCCGGAGGAGGATCAACAGCAGCTCCCTGGACAAAAGAAAGAGTGCCTTTAATTGTTCCACGACGTCCACTCTGAGTGTTTATGTGTTCCTCGCAGCACGATGAAGCAATTAAAGATTAAAACAACAACATGGACGTGAAGGAGGGGAAGCATCCGCAGAGCTGAGCCGTAAAGTGAGGACGACATGGACTCTCAGGGCCTCGGCTGAGGAATGGAGCGGATGTTTTACAGTCTGAGTCCATTAGGCTGGAGGCCGGTCTGTTTATGACCCCATGGAGGACACACACACACACACACACACACACACACACCAGAGGTGATAAGTAGAGAGGACAATAAACACAACGCTGCTCCAGCTTTAGGAGGCCGAGGGGAGCAGCGTGCTGATTGGTTGGGGACCGGTGAGGGGCCAGATGGAAGAGGGGGGGGGGGGGGGAGACCGGGGGGGTTCTCCTGTCACTCTGATCTTATCAGGGGGCCAGAGGAGGACCAGCTGTCACTCTGCACGGCTTTGATGTCCCAGCTCACTGTTCTCCATGAGGAACAACTTCAAGATGAAGGAAGCTGGAGCTCTCAGAGGAGGGGGGGGGGGGGGGGCTCACGAGCTGAGGCTCCACAGAGAGAGGAGGTCCAGCTCACACAGGACGGCCTGCAAAGACACACCAGGACGTCCTCAGAGACCCTGATCCAGAGGAACAGCTCCTCACCCTCACTGTGAGGTCAGAGGAGCTCCTTCTTGTCCTTCTTCTCCTTCTTCTCCTCCCCTCATGGGGCTGAAGCCCATGAGCTGCAGACTGTTTCACCAACACTGAGGATTACCGGGGGACTCCTGTTCCTCGGCTCAGATCCCACTCACGGGTTTAATCTGGTGGCTCAAAGGTTTCAGTTGTAGGAACATTTATTTCTCTTATTGTGAGCATCATAAGCAGCTCAGGAGAGACGGTGAGACGTCCGCCTCAGGGGACATCCTCTCTTCATCCTCTGATCCAGAGCCAGAGGATTGTGACACGTTGGTCCTCCTCCGGTGGATTTAATGACAGTTTCACCTGTAATAACTAGAATAAATATATTAACATGGAGATCAAAGCTGTGTTGGTTTGACTCCCATGTTGCTCATCAGCTGGTGTAACCATGGTGACACCGACAGAGGCCTCAGACGCCCAAAGGCTCCTTCTCTGGCCTCAGTGCCTGGCAGGAGAACTCCCACAATGCACTGCGCCGCTGTGAGGGCGAACTCTTGAACCAGCTCCACAGCTGGAGGAGACAATGGCCAGAAACAGAGGAGGAGGAGGAGGAGGAGGAGGAGGAGGAGGAGGAGGAGGAGGAGGAGGAGGAGGAGGAGGATGAAGGGATTAGCCATTAAAGACAGGATGTGCTTCAAGAGGGGAGGGGGGTGGCGGAGGAGGAGCCTCTGTCCTCACGGGCTCTACTGCAGGTCACTCTACTGCAGGTCGCTCTACTGCAGGTCGCTCTACTGCAGGTCGCTCTACTTCAGGTCACACTACTGAAGGTCGCTCTACTGCAGGTCACACTACTTTAGGTCGCTCTACTTCAGGTCGATCGGCTTCAAGTCGCTCTACTGCAGGTCGCTCTACTGCAGGTCACACTACTGAAGGTCGCTCTACTGCAGGTCACTCTACTGCAGGTCACTCTACTGCAGGTCGCTCTACTTCAGGTCACACTACTGCAGGTCGCTCTACTTCAGGTCACACTACTGCAGGTCGCTCTACTGCAGGTCACTCTACTGCAGGTCACACTACTGAAGGTCGCTCTACTGCAGGTCGCTCTACTGCAGGTCACACTACTGCAGGTCGCTCTACTGCAGGTCACACTACTGAAGGTCGCTCTACTGCAGGTCGCTCTACTGCAGGTCACACTACTGCAGGTCGCTCTACTGCAGGTCACACTACTGAAGGTCGCTCTACTGCAGGTCGCTCTACTTCAGGTCACACTACTGCAGGTCGCTCTACTTCAGGTCACACTACTGAAGGTCGCTCTACTGCAGGTCACACTACTTTAGGTCGCTCTACTTCAGGTCGATCGGCTTCAAGTCGCTCTACTGCAGGTCGCTCATCTTCATGACTGTTGCTCAGTCTTTCATGGTGTTGTGTGGTAGCTCGTCTCTTGAGCTTGCTTCCTTCTAGTTCTATCTCTCCGTTCTCTCTTGTCCTCTATCTCTCCATTCTCTGTTGTCCTCTATCTCTCCGTTCTCTATTGTCCTCTATCTCTCCGGTCTCTATTGTCCTCTCCAACCAGAGGATCCTGCTCTTTAACACCGGCCTCGGGCGATTGACATTCATGAGCGTGGACACGGGTCCATTCATATGTACTGCCCCCCCCTCTAGAGCTGCCTGGTGGACGGAGGTCCTCTCTGAGACTTCAAGTCCTCTTTGTAGATCTGAGTTGGTGCAGATGTTCAACAAGTCAAACTGAAGATCAGCAGCTCATTTGCATCTGTTTCCAGGGGTGCATTGTGGGTAGTAAAGCTTTTCTTATCGGGGTAACGAGTTCCTGAGCTCCTCCATGTCAACAGAGTGAATCCACATCTCACATCCTCCACACCTGGAGAGCCAGAGGGACACGTTATGACAACAGTCACACAGAGGACATGGAGATAGACCTCAAAGTATTATATATATATATACATGAACAGCCAGCCTCACAGAGGTCACCGTGTCTGTAGAGGTCGTCACCTCTTCCACCCTGCACAGAGCTTGTCTTTGAGGTGACCCCAAGGCCACCACGGTGTAGTATACAGGTATACAACATGGTGTAGTATACAGGTATACATAGGGATGGGTAACGTTTTTTTTTTTTCCGATACCGGCGCTAAACCGGTACTTTTAAAACGATACGATACGATAGCTAGCGCGAGCTACGAGCTCGCGCTAGCTACGAGCTAGCTTAAACATGATTATAATGGCTAATGTATTATTTCATGGCCTACTTTTATGAACGCAAGACTTGTAATCAACTTTCCGGTATTAATCCGAGTTACGGCTGCTCTTTTATTCACGGTCTCCCGTGTTCAGGGGGCCGGTGACGGTCTCCGTCGCGTCCAGCCTGAAGCTGTTCTGCTCGGCACGGGGTCACGTGGTCACACAGGCCACGCCTCCGCTGTCAAAGGTAAATGTGATTGGCTCGTAACCTGCTGACAGGGCGGAGTCACCAGAGAAGTTCACAACAATAGTTTTTTTAAATTTCTATTTTAAAAAAAATAGAAAGGCACCAGAAAGAAGCACCGACATGTGCGTTGCGTTTCGATCCGGGTAATACCGGATGTCTTGGAAACGGTGCCACATTAGCACCGGTTTACGGTACCCAACCCTAGGTATACAACAGGTGTAGTATACCTGTATACAACATGGTGTAGTATACAGGTATACAACATGGTGTAGTATACAGGTATACAACATGGTGTAGTATACAGGTATACAACATGGTGTAGTATACAGGTATACAACATGGTGTAGTATACAGGTATACAACATGGTGTAGTATACAGGTATACAGAAGGATCCTGATTGGATGCCCCGTGTTCTCCTGTGATGTCAGAGGCTGTGAGTCATCAGACCCTGTGAGATGTGGAGTCCTTCAGAGGACTTGGCGTCCGTCCAGAGGGAGAGAGCTCAGTAGCTCAGCTTCCTCTAAAGTTCCACCAGATGTGTTTCCAGGTGTGTGTGCACCTGTTGTACAGCGTCCTGCTGCCACGGCGACCCCCGACCAATCAGCTTCAGTCCTCATCCAATTACATCCTGGAGTTGAGGCGCTTCTTCTGCCCCAACCCTCCGACGTCTTGACTGGAGGTGACTTCTGACCTCTCGTCAGGAGCAGCCCCTCCAGCTGGCCGGCCCCAACATCAAAGACAAGTCCAGCTCCTCCTGAGCCGCAGCACTAATCCCACCGGAGGTCAGAGGTCGGCTGGATGTACACAATCCTAATGAGTGGATTCACTCGGAGAAACTCTCCCAACTAAAGATGCTCTTTGATGTCTGGGCCCTTCAGACCGTCTCGTGATCCATGAATGGAGGGCAGAGGTAACCCATTAGCCTCCTCTCCTTCATGACTCCTCTTCTCCTACATGACTCCTCTTCTCTAAGGAGGAGGCTCCATGGAGGGCAGAGGTAACCCGTTAGCCTCCTCTCCTTCATGACTCCTCTTCTCCTTCATGACTCCATGGGGGATCCACGATGGTCTTGACTGGGTTTGAATCGGCTTGGAGTCAAAGTTCAAAGTAACACCTGATGACACCTCCTCAAAGACCTTTTAGGGCGTTGACCCAAATTTAAATGACCGACTGATAACTTTATCGACTTAAAGCCGACAGTCGATGCAGCTGGACAGGAACCAGAGGAGCCGTTAGCATTAGCGTTAGCATTAGCTGGCAATTTAAAAACAAACTAACATGTCTGGTGAGTTTTCAGGAGGCGTTAGCAGTTAAATGTGTAAACGTTTCACAATTACTGATGCAGAAAAGTGCAAATAACACCAGAGAGCGTTACCTCCGGCTCTAAGAGATAAAAACAAGAGCGGTTGAAGAACACTCAGACGAAAACAAGATGGATCCGATGAGTCAGAAGAACACATGGATGCTTTAACCAATGTACAGAAAACACACAAGTATGAGCTATAAGTAAAAAGATTGTTTTATTTCTCAGGTTCATACAAGACAATACGTCAGACACGTCAACAGGACAACCCGGAGTACACAACACATCTACAGAGTGTCATAGAGTTCTACAGAGCAGCTTCGGATAGTTCAATCGTACATTATCTTAAAGTAATCAGCAAACAGTTGCATTGAAGCGACAGTGATGATTCAGAGTGTGGAGGTCAAAGGTCACCAGGTTTCAAAGCCCTTTAAAGCTCCTCCCACCAGGTCTCACGGCCCAGGGCGACCCGCTACACCAGGGTCATGACCTTCAGGGAGGCCGGCTGGAACCGGCGGATCTTCTTCTTCAGGGCCCGGGAGGCTTTGATGCGGCAGGCCGGCGGCTCGGGGCGGGGGGGCTGCCCGGCCGCGGCGGGGCCCAGAGCGGCCTGGGCCCACACCAGACCCCCCCCCTCGCGGCGGCCCGCCCGGCGCTCCTCGGAGTCCGAGGAGCTGTGGCTGGACTCGCTGCCCCCGAAGCGGTTGGCCGTGGCGTCGCTCTCGTCGCCCTCGCTGCTCTCCGCGATGGTGGAGTGGAACAGGGAGGCGCACTCGGCAGAGTACTCCGACTCGCACCTGGGGGGGTAGAGGCCGGCGCCGCCGAGGGCCGCCGCGGGGTACCTGGCATCCAGGCTGTGGAGGAACGGGTTGGCGGACTGGAAGCAGCGGGGGGGTCCGGCCCACTTGGGCCCGCGGACCAGCGGCACGCCGCCCGGGCGAGGCGGCGCGGCGAAACGCCTCCCGTCGGGCAGCAGCGGCGCCCGGCCTCCTCCTCCTTGGCTCGGCGGCGGCTCGTACCCGGCGCCCGGCGGTCGGCGGCTCCGGCTGGACTTGGCGCCGGCCGGGCCGGGCTGCGGCCTCGGGGGGGCCGGGTGGGGGCCCAGGAGGCTGCAGGGGCCGGAGTCGGATCCAGAGCCCTGTGGGCGCTCCTCCGACTGACCGCCGCTCGGCCCTCTCCCCGGTCTCCTCGGGTCCCCCCTGGCTCCCCCCCCGGCCTCCCGGGGCCCCTCCCCCGAGGCTCCGTGGTGCGGTCGCGCCGCTCGAGGCTTCTCGACGCTTTTCCTTCTCAGTTTCAGGGCTTTGGTTTTTCGGTCCGCCTGCCTCACCTTGACCCTCTGAGAGCCAGCGGGGACGAAGTGGGCGTGGACGAACTCCGGGGAGGGGGCGTGGCCCTCAGCGCTCTGCGGCGCCGCCCTCCTCTCTTGGGCCTCCGGAGGACCCCTCTCTCCCCGGGCGTGTTCTCCTGGGGGTCTGTCGTTCCTCCTCAGAGATAAGGCGGTGACCTCATCGGCGTTGTAATCCCTCGTGGCCGCGGGGTAGGAGTACCGCTGGGCGCCCTCCGGGGCTCTGGCCGCCGGGCGCTGCTCGGCCTGATGGGCCGGCTCGGGGCCGCAGAGCGCCGGGCTGCGTCTCTTCTGGCTCTGCAGCGGCGGGACGTCGGCAAGAGGCCGCGGCGCCATGCCCGGGTCCCTCTGGGGGCCCTCGGCGGGCCTCCTGGGGAGCCTCTGCAGGGCCTCCGGCGCGGCCTCGCCCTGGACCCTGCTCAGGCTGCGCAGGAGGAGCTGGTCCATGTACCCGAGGCTCTTGGTCTCGTGGCCCGCCTGGGCCCTCTGGAGCGAGTCGGGCCCGCCCCCTGCGAGGGGGCCTCGCCCCTCTGGGGGTCCGGGTGAGGCCGGGTCTCCCCCGTGGGAGAAGATGGGGCTCTGCAGGGCGACGGCGTGCAGCGGGCTCGGGTAGCGGTACACCTCGGCGCCGCTGCGGGACACCAGGTTGCTGTGGAACTTGGGGTCCGCCGCGGTGGTCCTCAGGGTGGAGCACGCCGACGGCCTCTTGGCATCCGCGGGCCGGTGGGGACTCGGCCCTTGAGCCATCATCCGGTCCAGATCCCCTGATGGGCACAGAGGAACCGTTAGATCGCCTGTTGCCGAGCAACGGCGTCACGTGGCGCCGCCTGGAGTCGGGCCGGAGGGCCGGCTTACCTGTGGACACGGGTCTGGGCCGAGCCTTCTCGGGGCCGGCTCGGATCCGGCTGCTGCCCAGATGGAGGCCGCCGGCCCGCGGCGGGTTGGCCTGGGCCGAGCTCTCGTCGGCGGAGCGCCGGCGGCAGACGTCTCCCTGCGGCGCCGGCGCCGCAAGGGCGCTGGCCGGGCCCGCGGGGGAGAGGAGGAGACTCGTCTGGGAGGAGGAGAGACACTCGCTGTACACCGAGGTGCAGGAGGTGGACAGCGAGCAGGAGCCGCCGTCGCTCAGCTCGTAGAAGCCTGCGGAGACAAGAACAGTGAGCCCGCCGCGCGACGCCGGCGTGGAGCACGTGGCGGCGAGGCGCTCGGCCTCCGCTCACCGGAGCTGGGCCGGCTGTCGCTCTCCGGCTGCTCCGCCGAGGCGCCGCTCGCGTCCAGCTTCAGGTCGCCGATCTGCTGGTCCAGCTGCTGCAGGTGAGACTTCAGGCCCACGTCCGCCTTCCGGAGCCGAGACTGAAACACACGGAGCGGAGCGGGGCCCAGTTAACGTCACGAAGACGAGGCCCGTGGTCGGGAGGAAGAGCCTCTAATGTACGGCCATCAGGAACACAAAGGCGCTCAGCGGTGGCTGATCATTAACCCCCGCAGCACGGGGAGCATAAAGGAGCCGGCGGTGGGTAACTCATTGCTCCCCCACCGCGAGGCCATTGTGTCAACGGCCAGAGGAGAGCGTGGGGGTTGGGCCGGAGGGCTGGCTGTACTGTTACAGTCAGAGGAGGAGGAGGAGGAGGAGGAGGAGGAGGAGGAGGAGGAGGAGGAGGAGGAGGCTCCGCTAAGTTAAAGTCCTCTTCTCCCAGAGCGTCCAGTTGGTCTATTGAAACTGTTGCTGGACCTTTATGTCTACATGTGTATTTAATAGTAAACCCTGTGATCACGCTGTGAGCTGTGATGACCCTCAGGCTGCTTCCTGTGAGGCTTCACCACTGACCTGGGACCAGCTGCTCACACGCAGCACGTTAAACACTTCAAAACACACGCCGTGTTTTCCTTGTGCTGCATTAGAGGTTAATGATTGCGCTATGGACCCCCTGCAGTCCGCACGCGCACGGTGCGCGCGCGTCAACACACACACCCACACACACACACACAGACGCACACAGAGACAGACGCACACACACACACACACACACACACGTCCTCTCGGTCCTGCGGTGACCCTTGATTTATGACACCTCTCCTACTTCCGGCCCCCCGCTGAGCCATGAAAGTGTGTCTGCTAATAATTGAAGACGGGATGACGTCATCAGACGGAACATTTCATTCCCAGGACAATAAAGGTAGAAAGTGACGGCGCTCCCGCGGTGAGGAAGAGTAACTCGTAAACAGGTGAACACAGGTGAACAGGCTTCACGGCGTCCTACCAGCTGTTGCTTCAGGGTCGTCAGGGTGGCCTCCAGCCGCCGCTCCTCGGCCCCCCTCGGGTCCGGCAGGCCGGCAGAGACCGGCTCCTCGCGGTCCATCCTCAGGGCCCAGCTCACCATGTCGCCCTGCCGGTCCCTCAGCAGATGCAGCTCCTGCAGGCCGGCCAGGGCGGCCCGGAGCCGCTCCCCCACCCGGCTGCGGTCCGCCCCGGCGCCCAGGACCGGGCTAGAGCCCACCGCCCTGGGACTAGACCCCTTCGTGCACCCAGTAGAGCCCTTCATCCCGGCACTAGACCCCTTCCTGCTCAGCATGCTGGCCGTAGACCCTGATTCTGATCCTGATCCTGGTCCTGATCCTGATCCAGACCCAGACGCGTCCTCTCTCCGGCTGCTGCTGACCTGTTTGCTTTTTAAACTACCTGTTAGAATAAAGCTCGAGCTCAGAGGAGCAGCGGAGCTCCTCCCACACGGCAAACGGCCTCCTCCCATTGGCTGCCGCGGAGTCCCAATAAACATCTGGTCGTAATCCTCTCCATTGGGTCCTGGTGGAGCTGCCCGGGCATGCAGCCGAGTGTGTTGTGATCCGCTGCTACTGGAAGTCCTTTCAGGGATAAACTTCTACTTGTTTCTCTCATATCACTCAAAACCTAAAACTAGTCACCGGAAGAACATCAGAGTCGTCATGAAGAAGATATTCCACACGTTTGATTCGTCTTTAAATCACATTTAAATACATAGAGGCCATTTTAATCTTTATTTTGTTTCATAGAACTTTGGTTTAAAGGTGTAACCACTCATTTCCTAGTAGATGTTTTTATTTTCACTTGAACGTAGAAGGTGGTGGCAGTGTGATGGACACATGACGCCCCCTGGTGGTGATACAGAGGACTACACTGTAATGATGCACGTCCACCGGGTCACGCGCGAGACGTTTAAATTTAACAAAAGATGAAGAACAGAGTTACAGAACTTATGGATCCAAACTCAACACAACTACATCACATGCGTCTACAGACTCAGGGAAGAGATCACACGACAGTATTTAAAGCACTTATAGCTTTAAAGTAAAGAGAACTATGTGTGTATATATATATATATATATATATATATATATATATATATATATATATATATATATATATATATATATATATATATATATATATATATACACACACACACACATTTGTATATATTTACATATGTATATATATATATATATATACGGACACACATGTACATATATATATTTATATAAATATAGGTGTATGTATTTACATATATATATATATATATATATAGCCTTTTTCACGAGCCTTCAGGTTTCCCCTATATATATATATAGGGGGAAACCTGAAGGCTCGTTGTGCACTGTTATATTTATTTATCTCGGTTGTGAGTTTTATTTGTTTGTTTGATTTTGCAAACTTTTTTTTTTTTTTGCAAAAAAATAAATGTAAATGACTGAGACCAACGCTATGTGTTGTGCATATCTTCAGTGAGTGTGGTTTAACATACGTCACACACACACGTAGGTGTTACACACATGTAGCAAGAAGAAGTCAAGAAACTCACTTTTCACTAGAAAACCAGCTGCAGGTAACACGAGAGGGTCCTCACCTGCACTCAATCTCACTATGTAGGTGTCAACAAGACAGGCTCCTCCCACTTTCGGCTCCTCCTCAGACAGCCCGCCCATAGCCCCGCCCATAGCCCCGCCCATAGCCCCGCCCGCAGACAACACCGCTTTGCTCAATGAATGAAAGTCAGTGTCAAGACATTCATTGATTGAGGTTCTGTGATAAAGACTCTATTCATATATAAATATATATATATATACATATATATATATATATATATATACATATATGTATATATGAAATCACACAACTGTCCTCATTTAAAACATGTTTAAGTTGTTCCTCTAACTACATGACTCACAAGACAAGCGTATTGCCTCATGCACCTGATGAAGGAAGCTCTTGTTCACAATGTGATGATACATAACCACAGGTCACAGGTCACAGGTCACAGGTCACAGGTGAGGAGGCAGCAGGTAAAGGCTGCAGGGCATCACAGGTGAGGAGGTCAACGTGCTACACGCTGATTGATATCGTATGAATGTAAACTCCTCTCCCGCCACTAGAGGGCAGTGTCGCACTACTTTTCAGTCGTGTGAGGTTATTTTATGACTTTCTTCTAGTCCGTCCATTTAAATGACCCGAGAAGCTTCTTCACCTGTGCACCACGCAGCCGCCCACAGGTGTGTTCGCTGTACACTCACCCTGGCGACCAAACGACCCATGACCCCTCTGAGGCTCCTCTCACCCTCATGGTGAGCCCAGTCCTCTCATGATGACGTCATGTCCTCCTAATGCGGCTGCACACAGCTCATTGTGAGCGGACTCCTCTCATAATGACGTCATGTCCTCCTGATGCGGCTCCTGCACACAGCGCTGCATTGTGGGGCCCGGTGCCCTCATGCCCTTCAAAGCCCTTCCTCAGGGTGACGTCAGCAGGGCTCCAGAAGGTGTCTCCTCTTTGTCAACGTGTCCCCCCCCCATGAAATAACACAAAGGATCCTTTATTGTGTCCACGATACTTCTTCAACAACAGCTGCAGTGGAAAGAGACTGAGAGTCTCAGAGTCGCAATCTAAGAGTCTCAGAGTCTAAGAGTCTAAGAGTCTCAGAGTCTGAGAGTCTAAGATTCTCAGATTCTCAGAGTCTCAGATTCTCAGAGTCTGAGAGTATCAGAGTCTCAGAGTCTCAGAGTCTCAGATTCTCAGAGTCTGAGAGTATCAGAGTCTCAGAGTCTCAGAGTCTCAGAGTCTCAGAGTCTCAGTCTCAGATTCTCAGATTCTCAGAGTCTGAGAGTATCAGAGTCTCAGAGTCTCAGAGTCTCAGATTCTCAGAGTCTGAGAGTATCAGAGTATCAGAGTCTCAGAGTCTCAGAGTCTCAGAGTCTCAGTCTCACATTCTCAGATTCTCAGAGTCTGAGAGTATCAGAGTCTCAGAGTCTCAGAGTCTCAGAGTCTCAGATTCTCAGAGTCTGAGAGTATCAGAGTCTCAGAGTCTCAGAGTCTCAGATTCTCAGAGTCTGAGAGTATCAGTCTCAGAGTCTCAGATTCTCAGAGTCTGAGAGTATCAGAGTCTCATAGTCTCAGAGTCTCAGAGTCTCAGAGTCTCAGAGTCTGAGAGTATCAGAGTCTCAGAGTCTCAGAGTCTCAGTCTCAGAGTCTCAGAGTCTCAGTCTCAGATTCTCAGATTCTCAGAGTCTCAGAGTCTCAGAGTCTCAGTCTCAGATTCTCAGATTCTCAGAGTCTGAGAGTATCAGAGTCTCAGAGTCTCAGAGTCTCAGAGTCTCAGATTCTCAGAGTCTGAGAGTATCAGAGTCTCAGAGTCTCAGAGTCTCAGAGTCTCAGTCTCAGAGTCTCAGTCTCACATTCTCAGATTCTCAGAGTCTGAGAGTATCAGAGTCTCAGAGTCTCAGAGTCTCAGAGTCTCAGATTCTCAGAGTCTGAGAGTATCAGAGTCTCAGAGTCTCAGAGTCTCAGATTCTCAGAGTCTGAGAGTATCAGTCTCAGAGTCTCAGATTCTCAGAGTCTGAGAGTATCAGAGTCTCATAGTCTCAGAGTCTCAGAGTCTCAGAGTCTCAGATTCTCAGAGTCTGAAAGTATCAGTCTCAGAGTCTCAGATTCTCAGAGTCTGAGAGTATCAGAGTCTCATAGTCTCAGAGTCTCAGAGTCTCAGAGTCTGAGAGTATCAGAGTCTCAGAGTCTCATAGTCTCAGATTCTCAGAGTCTCAGAGTCTGAGAGTCTTGTTCCTGGGAACAAACAAGGCGCGTGGGATGGAAGTCAGAGAGTAAACATGCTGTCATATGTGGGCCTGCGCGAGTGTGTGTGTGAGAGTGTGTGTGTGTGTGAGTGTGTGTGTGTGTGAGTGTGAGTGTGTGTGTGTGTGTGTGTGAGTGTGTGTGTTACCTGCACGTTTCACCTGTCGGCATCATGAGCTTACGACTTCAAAGGAGTCGCATCTGATATCACACGGAGACACTGGAGGGAAACAGGGCTCCTGAGATGTGCTGATGTACTGTACTTTCCTGTGTGTGTGTGTGTGTGTGTGTGTGGGGGGGGGGTCGGGGGGCAGAGGGTGTGAGTGTGAGTGTGTGTGTGAATGTGTGTGTGTGTCAGGGGATTCCCATGCAGGCTCCTGATTGAGGCCCTCTCAGGTCTTCTGCATCAACACGATGAGATCAAAGTGTCTCAGCTCAGTGATGCTCCAGGTACAGGAGCCCAGGTGGACATGTCCTCAGGTACAGGAGCCCAGGAGGACATGTCCTCAGGTACAGGAGCCCAGGAGGACATGTCCTCAGGTACAGGAGCCCAGGTGGACATGTCCTCAGGTAGAGGAGCCCAGGAGGGACATGTCCTCAGGTACAGGAGCCCAGGAGGGACATGTCCTCAGGTACAGGAGCCCAGTAGGGACATGTCCTCAGGTACAGGAGCCCAGTAGGGACATGTCCTCAGGTACAGGAGCCCAGGAGGACATGTCCTCAGGTACAGGAGCCCAGGAGGGACATGTCCTCAGGTACAGGAGCCCAGGAGGACATGTCCTCAGGTACAGGAGCCCAGGTGGACATGTCCTCAGGTAGAGGAGCCCAGGAGGGACATGTGCTCAGGTACAGGAGCCCAGGAGGACATGTCCTCAGGTACAGGAGCCCAGTAGGGACATGTCCTCAGGTACAGGAGCCCAGGAGGGACATGTCCTCAGGTACAGGAGCCCAGGAGGGACATGTCCTCAGGTAGAGGAGCCCAGGAGGACATGTCCTCAGGTACAGGAGCCCAGGAGGACATGTCCTCAGGAGGGACATGTCCTCACCGGCCCGGAGCCCGTGAGACGATGAAGTCGGGTTCTGAGATTCTGCTGCATCTGTTCTTCATCTGCAGCTTCTTAAATAAATCCCTGGGTGCTGGAGGACGTCTCTGCGGTTCTGGTGTTTTGAAACCGTAGACTTGGGTCTGAAGCCCCGAGTCTAATCCAGAACACTCCACCGGCAAGACCTGGTCCAAGAGTCCAGAACACAAGACCAGAACAGGTCCGGTCTGAAGGAGTCAGAGATGTTCAGGTCTTGTCTTACGGACCAGAACATCCCAGGCCCTGGTCCTGTTATAAGGAGGCCTGTCCTCCTCCATCATGCCCCCCCCCCCCCCCCCCCCCCGGTGCTGGACTCCCCCCCCCCCCAGACTCCTTGGGGCTCGGCGGGTCCAACATGACTGAGACCTTTATGCTGTACGCTCGCAAAATTATCTCCTCATTAAATTTTATTTGAGCAGAACAAACGAGTGTTGACTCAGCGAGGAGCTGCTGCAGTCTGGATGAAGTGGTTTAGGGGTCCCATGAATGCAGGTCCCATGGGGGTCCCATGAATGCAGGTCCCATGGGGGTCCTATGAATGCAGGTCCCATGGGGGCCAGACTTTAACTAGTCGATACCTCTTGGGGGAGCGGGCTGGAAAATGTTCTTTCCCCCCGAGGTCCGCTCAGGGGGAACCGTGGAGATGCTCACCATGTTTATGTGTATTACCTGCTGCCACCACCAGGACGTCATAGTGGGGTGAGATGTGGTCTACACACGGGTCTGATCGGGAACCACAGAACCACGAGAACCTGGTCTGAAAGACGTCTTGTACTTGGTGAAGGCATAGAGGAGACATCCATCCTGGTCTCTAAAGGCCTGTAGACCAGGTCTTTAAAGGCCTGTAGACCTGTTCTCTAAAGGCCTGTAGACCAGGTCTCTAAAGGCCTGTAGACCTGGTCTCTAAAGGCCCGTAGACCTGGTCTCTAAAGTCCCATAGACCTGTTCTCTAAAGGCCTGTAGACCTGGTCTCTAAAGGCCTGTAGACCTGGTCTCTAAAGGTCTGTAGACCAGACCTCTAAAGGCATGTAAACCTGGTCTCTAAAGGCCTGTAGACCTGGTCTCTAAAGGCCTGTAGACCTGGTCTCTAAAGGCCTGTAGACCAGACCTCTAAAGGCCTGTAGACCTGGTCTCTAAAGGCCTGTAGACCTGGTCTCTAAAGGCCTGTAGACCAGGTCTCTAAAGGTCTGTAGAACTGGTCTCTAAAGGCCTGTAGACCTGGTCTCTAAAGGCCTGTAGACCAGACCTCTAAAGACCTGTAGACCTGGTTTCTAAAGGCCTGTAGACCTGGTCTCTAAAGGTCTGTAGATCAGATCTCTAAAGGCCTGTAGACCTGGTCTTTAAAGGTCTGTAGATCAGACCTCTAAAGGCCTGTAGACCTGGTCTCTAAAGGCCTGTAGACCTGGCCTCTAAAGGCCCGTAGACCTGGTCTCTAAAGGCCTGTAGACCTGGTCTCTAAAGGCCTGTAGACCTGGTCTCTAAAGGCCTGTAGACCTGGTCTCTAAAGGCCTGTAGACCTGGTCTCTAAAGGCCTGTAGACCTGGTCTCTAAAGGTCTGTAGATCAGACCTCTAAAGGCCTGTAGACCAGGTCTCTAAAGGTCTGTAGACCAGACCTCTAAAGGCCTGTAGACCAGACCTCTAAAGGCCTGTAGACCTGGTCTCTAAAGGCCTGTAGACCTGGTCTCTAAAGGCCCGTAGACCTGGTCTCTAAAGGCCTGTAGACCTGGTCTCTAAAGGCCTGTAGACCAGACCTCTAAAGGCCTGTAGACCTGGTCTCTAAAGGCCTGTAGACCTGGTCTCTAAAGGCCTGTAGACCTGGTCTCTAAAGGCCCGTAGACCTGGACCTCAAAGGCCTGTAGACCTGGTCTCTAAAGGCCTCTAGACCTGGCCTAAGGCCTGTAGACCAGACCTCTAAAGGCCTGTGTGAGACCTGGTCTCTAAAGGCCTGTAGACCTGGTCTCTAAAGGCCTGTAGACCTGGTCTCTAAAGGCCTGTAGACCTGGTCTCTAAAGGCCCGTAGACCTGGTCTCTAAAGGCCTGTAGACCTGGTCTCTAAAGGCCTGTAGACCAGACCTCTAAAGGCCTGTAGACCTGGTCTCTAAAGGCCTGTAGACCTGGTCTCTAAAGGCCTGTAGACCTGGTCTCTAAAGGCCCGTAGACCTGGTCTCTAAAGGCCTGTAGACCTGGTCTCTAAAGGCCTGTAGACCAGACCTCTAAAGGCCTGTAGACCTGGTCTCTAAAGGCCTGTAGACCTGGTCTCTAAAGGCCTGTAGACCTGGTCTCTAAAGGCCTGTAGACCTGGTCTCTAAAGGCCTGTAGACCTGGTCTCTAAAGGCCTGTGGGAAGTCACAAAGCCCGTTGCCCCCCCCCCCACTGTTTACGTGTGTTTATCAAGATGGAGGCTGAGACACAAAAGGACCCCACCTCTCCTCCACCCACAGCTACGTCAAGACAGAGCAAGTCTCTTCTTGCAGCAGGAGAACCAGCACTGTCTAAACTTCCTCATGTCGGATGATCAGATCAGCATCACGTCTCATGAGGTCCTCCTGAGGTCCTCTTGAGGTCTCCTGAGGTCCTATTAAGGTCCTCTTGAGGTCTCATGAGGTCTCCTGAGGTCCTATTAAGGTCCTCTTGAGGTCTCATGAGGTCTCTTGAGGTCTCCTGAGGTCTCTTGAGGTCTCATGAGGTCTCTTGAGGTCTCCTGAGGTCTCTTGAGGTCTCATGAGGTCTCTTGAGGTCTCTTGAGGTCTCTTGAGGTCTCTTGAGGTCTCTTGAGGTCTCTTGAGGACTCTTGAGGTCTCCTGAGGTCTCTTGAGGTCTATTGAGGTCTCTTGAGGTCTGGGTTCACAGAGCGTCACCAGGCTGCACAGGTGCAGGTCTCACCAAGAGGACAGGATCACCTGAAGAGGTCCCACCTGTGGGGGGGGGGGGGCAAATGTGCCTCCCCCTCCCCTCCCCCCCTCTCCCCCATCCTCTCCCCCCTCCCCCCCTCTCCTTCCCTCCTCCCCCCTCCCCTCCTTCCTCCCCCCTCTCCTTCCCTCCTCCCCCTCCCCCTCCCCTGCCCCCCCTCTCCCTCCTTCCTCCCCCTCTCCTTCCCTCCTCCCCCTCCTCTCCTTCCCTCCTCCCCCCCCCTCCCTCCTTCCTCCCCCCTCCATAGTTCAGAGGAGGAGGGGCTCGCTCCCTGATGGCCACAGTGAGACATCAGAGCACATTGAGGTAGTTGGGGGGGTCAGCTGTGTGACCTCCGGTGACCTCTGGACACTTTCCCTGAACCCTTCTCCCTCCTCTGCTGCGCTAATCCTCCTGAAGCCTCCTGGAGGTCACGTGACCCCGAGGAGACGGACCGGAGCGCGATGAGCCCGACAGCACCACACAGCTGGCAGGGGCCGGAGGAGGAGGAGGAGGACCTGCTCTTCTTCACGCTCACGCTCTTGCCCTTCCTCTTAATCTTCCTCTTCCTATTGCTTTTCCTCATGCTTTTCCTCATGCTCTTCCTCTTCATCATGTTCTTTCTAATGCACTTCCTCGCGCTCTTCCTCTTCTTCATGCCCTTCCTCTTGCTTTTCCTCTTCCTCTTCCTCTTCCTCATGCCCTTCTTATTCCTCATGCTCTTCCTTATGCTCCTACTATTGCTTTTCCTCATGTTTTTCCTCTTGTTCTTCTTCATGCTCTTCATCACACCCTTCCTCTTCCTCATGCCCTTCCTCTTGCGTTTCCTCTTCCTCATGCTCTTCTTATTCCTCTTGCTCTTCCTTATCCTCTTCCTCCTCTTCCTCCTCCTCCTCCTCCTCTTCCTCCTCCTCCTCTTCCTCCTCCTGCTCCTCCTCTTCCTCCTCCTCCTCCTCCTCCTCTTCCTCCTCCTCTTCCTCCTCCTGCTCCTCCTCTTCCTCCTCTTCCTCCTCCTCCTCCTCCTCTTCCTCCTCTTCCTCCTCCTCTTCTTCCTCCTGCTCCTCCTCCTCCCTCCTCCTCCTCCTCCTCTTCCTCCTCCTGCTCCTCCTCTTCCTCCTCCTCCTCCTCCTCCTCCTCCTCCTCCTCCTCTTCCTCCTCCTCCTCCTCCTCTTCCTCCTGCAGTGATGTGGCCCCGGGCCGCTGTGAGTGTTGGTGGAGGCGGACCACACAGGACTGTTGTTGGTCTCCTCATAAACATTTGAAACAAAGGCTTCATCTGTCACGAGCTGCAGATTGAAGTCTGATTGTGCACAAACAGAGCGAGCGTGGGAGCGGCGCCGGCCCTTTGGGCCGAGGTGTTCCACCAGAACCTCTGGAGCCCGTCACTCAGCACCAGAACACGACGACCTCCCCCTGATTCAGCCCACAGACCAGAGCAACAAGTCGACGTGTAAGGTACGACACATCTGGCAACGGGCTCGGCGCAATGAGAGAAACATGGCAATGCGTCTCCCCCCAGGAGTCCTCTTCCTCATCAGGCGCTGAGGAAGAGGAGGTTTGTGAGATAATGTGCAGCAAATGTGTATAAATTCCTGAGAGTGAAGCGATCCTCACATGGAGGAACAATGAGTTCCTACACTGTACTTCATGCTGAAGGACCAGGACATGACCCCTCTATGGAAGGGGTCAGAGGTCACGCCCCGGAGGAGCCAGAGGTCACGCTCTGGAGGAGCCAGAGGTCACGCCCTCGAGGAGCCAGAGGTCACGCTCTGGAGGAGCCAGAGGTCACGCCCGGGCCGTGAGCGGCTGTGGGAACGTCGTGTCTGTCGGCTCTTTCTGCTCTGAGGGTTCAGCGTGGTGTTCTAGGGACGTCAGACACAGAGAGAGGGCCTCAGCTGCCCCTAGTGGTCCTCTGGGGTAAACGCCTCCAGTGTCCGGATCAGCAGGTATTTGGAAAGCTGCAGCCGGGACTCAGCGCTGAATTAATTGATGGCTGTGTTTGCAAAGCAAATACCTGGTGATGGAGAGGCTGAGCGCTCCGACGTGAGCCGGCCAGCACCCCAGAGCCCAGAGCCCAGAGCCCAGAGCCCAGAGCCCAGAGCCCAGAGCCCAGAGCCCAGAGCCCAGAGCCCAGAGCCCAGAGCCCAGAGCCCAGAGCCCAGAGCCCAGAGCCCAGAGCCCAGAGCCCAGAGCCCAGAGCCCAGACGCGTGACGAGGAAGGGACATTCTGGAAATGAAGAGCTGCAGCCCTGACATGTTCCTGTGGTGCAGAAGTCGTGGACTCCGGCTGGAGGCGGCCAAGGCCCCATAATGAGCCCTTCTCTCCAAGGCCAGGGCTGACGCAGGAGCCCGAGGCCCGCGGCACACAGAGACGCTCTGTGTGCCGCGCCAGACACAGCAACCCTGTCACCTCTGGAAGCCTCTGGGAGCCTCTGGAGGCCTCGCTACAGACACAACAGACTTCAGCTGGGACACAGAGACACAGACACAGAGACACAGACACAGAGACAGAGACACAGAGACAAAGTGAGTGGAACTAAAACTATCGTTAATTTAAATATCACATTTTAATATTGACTTGGTCATTAAAGGAATAGTGTAACCAGGTCCCCCCCCCCTCACACACACACACACACACACACACAAAATCTCTCGTCTCCCTACAGCTGAGGCCGATCAGGCCTCTTCTGACTCCTGCTCCCTAAAGCCCCTCCCCCCTCCCCTCCGCAGCTGAGCCTAACCACGCCCCAGCTGAGCCTAACCACGCCCCAGCCAGATAGTGACGTGTCTGGAGATGATCCATGACTCTCTCTAACAGGCGATGTGGACTCTCTGGGTCTCAGTAGGGTAATTGAAGAGCTGCACTTCAAGACTATTAATGATATGCAAAGGAAAACACTAGAACTGGAAGCGGTGCGAGACTCATACCTCCATCACAGAGCCAATGAAAGCGGAGGCCGCGGGAGGCATGGAGGCTTTCCTGTGCCACCAAATATTAGATTACATTAGCAAGTGATGCTTTCAGTCAGAGCGGCGGCGGCGGCCTGCAGCTCCTCCAGCCGGCGGTGATTGATGAGCGCATGACACATAACACATGACACATGACACATGACACATGACACATGACACATGACCAGCACGCACCGACGCCGAGCGGCATCAGGGGGAGGAGCCGTGGTTCTTGGTGATAATGTCTTGAGAGCAAAACAAGGAGGAGAGCCGGACTCACCGAGCCGGGTCCTCTTCACGGGTCTGGATCCAGACGGGCCGCACACACACACTGATGCAGCATGACCTCATGTCTTCATGACCTCATGTCTTCATGACCTCATGTCTTCATGACCCTCATGTCTTCATCACCCTCATGTCTTCATGACCCTCATGTCTTCATGACCTAATGTCTTCATCACCCTCATGTCTTCATCACCCTCATGTCTTCATGACCTCATGTCTTCATGACCTAATGTCTTCATCACCCTCATGTCTTCATCACCCTCATGTCTTCATGACCCTCATGTCTTCATGACCCTCATGTCTTCATGACATCATGTCTTCATGACCCTCATATCTTCATGACCCTCATGTCTTCATGACCTCATGTCTTCATGACATCATGTCTTCATGACCCTCATATATTCATGACCCTCATGTCTTCATGACATCATGTCTTCATGACCCTCATATCTTCATGACCCTCATATCTTCATGACCCTCATGTCTTCATGACCTCATGTCTTCATGACCCTCACGTCTTCATGACCCTCATATCTTCATGACCTCATGTCTTCATGACCCTCATGTCTTCATGACCTCATGTCTTCATGACCTCATGTCTTCATAAGACCAGCCTGCTGGGCTCAATCCCAGCATGCAACACCCTGCAGCCTCACACCTGATGTTACAACGGCCGTGAGTTCATCTCATACACTCTAGTTACTACAAGCAAGAAATAGACAGCAGTACAGTGCACACACACACTCTCTCACACACACACACACACAGACACACAGACACACACACACACACTCACACTCACACTCACACACACACACACACACACACTCTCACACACACACACTCACACTCACAACACACAAGGACGGGTCTGTACATGAGATCCTGTTTGCTTACACTGTAAATGTTGACTTTAATAATTTGTTTAAAGATGACGGACCTCTGGCAGCTGTGAGAGGCAGAGTGAGATAACCAGAGGTACGGAGTGAGATAACCAGAGGTACGGAGTGAGATAACTAGAGGTACGGAGTGAGATAACCAGAGGTACGGAGTGAGATAACCAGAGGTACGGAGTGAGATAACTAGAGGTACGGAGTGAGATAACCAGAGGTACGGAGTGAGATAACTAGAGGTACGGAGTGAGATAACCAGAGGTACGGAGTGAGATAACTAGAGGTACGGAGTGAGATAACCAGAGGTACAGAGTGAGATAACTAGAGGTACGGAGTGAGATAACTAGAGGTACAGAGTGAGATAACTAGAGGTACAGAGTGAGATAACTAGAGGTACAGAGTGAGATAACAGAGGTGCGCAGTGGGGGAGCAGCGCTGCGGCGGGTCGTGTGGGGGAGGAGAGCTCTGGACTATCTCTGTTGTCTGCGCCTGGCAGACGAGGCGCAGGGCGTCGTGTCCGCCCGGCGACTGGAGGAAACATTCCATCGGAGTTCAGGACGAGTTCTCCTGACTCACCAGAGGTAGAGCAGCTGGGGAGAGGCAGGCCTCCACCACCTCCATCACCTCCACCACCTCCATCACCCCTACCACCTCCACCTCCATCACCCCCACCACCTCCATCACCCCCACCACTTCCGTCACCTCCACCACCTATATCCTCCATCAACCCCACCACCTCCACCACCTCCATCACCTCCACCACCTCCGTCACCTCCGTCACCCCACCACCTCCATCACCTCCGTCACCCCACCACCTCCATCACCTCCACCACCTCCATCACCTCCACCACCTCCGTCACCTCCGTCATCTCAACACCTCCATCACCTCCATCACCTCCGTCACCCCACCACCTCCATCACCTCCACCACCTCCATCACCCCCACCACCTCCATCACCTCCACCACCTCCGTCACCTCCGTCATCTCAACACCTCCATCACCTCCACCACCTCCATCTCCTCCACCACAGCAGCTCCCCAGGTACAACAATATTACTGGCAGCTCTGAAATGTGCCTTGCTCACGAGTACTGTAAATATCATTCATATATATATATATATATATATATATATATATATATATATATATATATATATACATATACATCCTGCCACTGCAAGTAATTAATAAACCCCCAAACCCAAAGTAGTGGAAAGCCAGTATTTCATCTTGTGTTTGAGAAACTTTACGATTGTGTAGATTAGTAAATATTTGAAGCGTATGAACGTATTTAAATATTTACTCTCCATGAAGTATTTCATATTAATTACTGCCGTCTCTTTAAATGCTGCGCGCCTCCTCAGGGAGACGCACAGAGGGGCTTTCTCCACACAGCACACCGGCCTCTTCACTCACTGTGGACTTAGCAAATGACTTGGGATGTCAGGCCAACCACAGCCGGTCCTCAGGGGGGAGGGGGGGGAGAGGGCTGGAGCGTGAAACACTGGAAGCTGCTGTTCGTAGTCAGCGCGTAGAAGACTTAAGGAGACTTAGTGGTGTGTCCTCATGCGTGTTGTCTTCTCAGCATGTCAGACGTTCTGCTGCAGAACAACAGAACCGGGCCTGGTACCGAGAATAATGAAGAACATGCAACCCGGGAACACCGTAATCCTGCTGTGAGACTCTCAGGGGAAACCGGCCTCACGGTGTGGCTTCCAGAAGGACCTCAAACAAAGCGTTGTTGTTCTCCTCCTGAGCGGAGGATCAGGTGGTGGAGGCCACCTGTGGCCCCTCAGCCACACCTGTGGCCCCTCAGCCACACCTGTGGCCCCTCAGCCACACCTGTGGGCCCTCAGCCTGGTTGCTTTGACACCTCAATGCTGTCTCCTTCAACAACACATCCCTCACCCCCTTCCCCCTTTGGGTTTGGGGTTCTCCTTCTTCACTAAAAGGAGAACAAAAACAAAAACACCATCATGAGAGCTGTGTGTGTGTGTGGGGGGGGGGGGGTGCATGGGAGCTATGTGTGTGTGTGTGTGGGGGGGGGTGCATGGGAGCTATGTGTGTGTGTGTGGGGGGGGGGGGTGCATGGGAGCTATGTGTGTGTGTGTGGGGGGTGCATGGGAGCTATGTGTGTGTGTGTGGGGGGGGTGCATGGGAGCTATGTGTGTGTGTGTGTGGGGGGGTGCATGGGAGCTATGTGTGTGTGTGTGGGGGTGGGGGGGTCTGGTGGGGGTTCAGGGTGTCACTGGCTCCCCAGGACCTTCTGACTGGATGGCAACATGAAGAAATAATTTCTTTGTGTGGAGCATCAGCTTCAACACAAAAAGATACAACCATTGGACACAGTGAGACCAGTGGACACAAAGAGACCAGTGGACACAGAGAGACCAGTGGACACAAAGACCAGTGGACACAGTGAGACCAGTGGACACAAAGAGACCAGTGGACACAGAGAGACCAGTGGACACAAAGACCAGTGGACACAGTGAGACCAGTGGACACAAAGACCATTGGACACAGAGAGACCAGTGGACACAAAGACCAGTGGACACAGTGAGACCAGTGGACACAGAGAGACCAGTGGACACAAAGACCAGTGGACACAGTGAGACCAGTGGACACAGTGAGACCAGTGGACACAAAGACCATTGGACACAGAGAGACCAGTGGACACAAAGACCAGTGGACACAGTGAGACCAGTGGACACAGTGAGACCAGTGGACACAGAGAGACCAGTGGACACAAAGACCAGTGGACACAGTGAGACCAGTGGACATAGAGACCAGTGGACACAGAGACCAGTGGACACAGAGACCAGTGGACACAGTGAGACCAGTGGACACAGAGACCAGTGGACACAGAGACCAGTGGACACAGAGACCAGTGGACACAGAGACCAGTGGACACAGTGAGACCAGTGGACACAGAGACCAGTGGACACAGAGACCAGTGGACACAGAGACCAGTGGACAGAGACCAGTGGACACAGAGACCAGTGGACACAGTGAGACCAGTGGACACAGAGACCAGTGAACACAGAGACCAGTGGACACAGAGACCAGTGGACACAGAGACCAGTGGACAGTGAGACCAGTGGACACAGAGACCAGTGGACACAGAGACCAGTGGACACAGAGACCAGTGGCAGCCTCTCCTCTCAGACTGAAGCTCCTGTTCGTTCCTTTGTGCCCCTGCAGCCGAACGGCTCTGATACCGACATTCAAAACTAATGCTGTGGAAGAAGCCCTCCGCCACGGACGCTCACATAACCTGCTGCTAACGCGATCCAGCCGGGGTGTGTGTGTGTGTGTGGGGGGGGGGGGGGGGGGGGGGGCAACAAGAGCCTCTTTCAGGGCATTTCAGCCGGATTACAGCGGCTGACTGCTCCCCGGTGAACAATGTGACCACAAGGCTGCATGAGTTGTAGCTCTGCAGATCTAATAAATCATGAAAGCACCTTCTTCACCAGGAGGGAGAGGAGCGCTGCCTGGGAACCGGCTGCAGATAGGAGGAGGAGCTGGGGCAGAGGTGGAGATATGTTCACTATCTCACCCACGAGTATGTGTGACAGCTCGGCTTACATGAGACGGGAGCCGCGTACAAGTGGAGCACGCATCAGGCAGTGGTGGTTTCACTGGAGGGCTCCATCCTGTCCCTGAAGGCACCGTGAGGTGCGTTCACTGCCTGTGGGTGAACGCTGGGCTTCAGGGCTCTGATGATCCTCCTCCACGTCCTCCATGCAGAGCGAGGAGATGAGCCGTCAGTACAAAGCCTGGCCTGGTGGTCTGCCCACAGCGGGAGGACACGCCCACTTTGTCAACACGCCTCACCGCGGCGGGCTGCAGACTCCGCCTCCAACGGCAACGACTGGATCCTGAGACACTGAACTGCATCCAGAGATGATTCATCCTGTGTGATGTTCCCTCTGAGGAGACCCAGCAGAGCCATGGAGTGTAGTACGCTAGACACATCTATTCTAATACATCGCAAAGAAGAACGCAAACAGAATACACACACGAACAGGAGGCTACCTGTTAGTCACATGTAGCATGTAACAATGCTAATGCTAGCCCAGGCTGCAGATGGTTTCCCTATGAGGCCGGGGGCCGGCCCTCCAGTGGATCACGTGTTTCTCCAGTTAGCATGCTAGCACATCTCAGTCCACTGTGTTAGCATGCTAACACTAGCTCGTTAGTGTGAAACGTCCGGCTCATGAGGCTCAGGAGGAGACCTGGAGGTCCTCACAGGGAGTCGGGTCGTCCTCCACACTGACTCCCCTCGACCTCGGCGCTCCTCTCCTGCTCCTCTCCTGCTCCTCACCTGTGTTGAGGTGTTTTTGTGCTGCCGGTGTTTTGGAAACCAGAAGCCGTTGCAGAGCATCCACCTGGATGCCGGCTTGACCCCGGCTTCCCACCTTTGACCTGCGGCGCCCGGAGGCCCCGCACCTGAGCGACGTGCTCCTGATGTTTGGATAGAGGAGCTGCTCCTCATCAGAGGGGGCAGGCCGCTCACCGGAGGGAAAACAAGGAGTCGGGTTTCACGGAGCCTATCCATCAAACATCTCGAGCACAATGCTCTCCTTCAGGCTCCCCAGAGGCTTCAAAGGGAGGCGGCCGGCTCCGTGTCTGTGCTGCTGGCTCACCGACGACGTCGGGAACACCAAAACGGAATTAATTCAACGAGGAGATGACAGTGCAGAAATGAATCCTTTGTCTCCCAGTCAGACGGCGTGCTGCAGCGAGCCGCGGCACGCCGCGTGCATCCCCTCCGAACGAGGGAATGAGTTCACCGCCGCTCCTCAGAGGACAACAGCCACACGGCTATTGTTCTGGAGCCAGGGCGGCCGAGGGGTCACGCCTGGTGCGTCTGTAGCTTCTAGTCCTGCAGGTTCACCTCCTGGACGTGTCCCCACCAGATCCCAGAGGACGTCCCACCAGTCTGTGGTCCTCCTCACCTCCTCGGCCTGAAGTCGGTGGTCTGGTGTCTGTTGTCCTCCTCGGCCTGAAGTCGGTGGTCTGGTGTCTGTTGTCCTCCCCTCCTCCCCGTCCCTCTCACCCCCCCCAGCCGTGCACCTGTCTGTGACAGGCAGCTGTGGGTGGGCGTGTCTTGGCTGTCAGGGAACATTCCTCAGGAGAAGTCACCCCGTTAATCCCCTGAGTGGAGCCCCCCCCCCCCCCCCGCGCCCCCCCCAGCCCTGCTCAGGCTCAACTGGGATACCTCTCTGTCAGAGGCGGAGCCTGTGAGGATGAGATTACCCCCCGCATGCACCCCGCCCTGCAGCTCACAGCTTTTAATCCCCACAAATATTCAACAATGAATGCAAATATTGTTCGTCTGTTTGTTGAGCGGAGCGCCGCGGCGAGGTCAGCGAGGTCAGCGAGGTCAGCGAGGTCAGCGAGGTCAGCGAGGTCAGCGAGGTCAGTGAGGTCAGTGAGGTCAGCGAGGTCAGTGAGGTCAGTGAGGTCAGCGCCTTGTTTACACGGCGAGGACACAACCTGAACGCTGCTGAGCCGCTACACTGGGGGGTGGAGGTGTGAAGGCTGTGCACACACACACACACACACACACACACACCTGCACACACCTGCACACACCTACACACACACACACACACCTACTCACACGTACACACGCACACACACCACGACACACACACAAACACACACACACCACAACACACACACAAACACCATGACACACACAGACACACACACACACACACCTACACACACACACACACTCACACACACACACACACACCTGCACACACACACCTACACACAGACCTACACACACATACACACACACACACACACACACACACACACACACCTGCACACACACACCTACACACAGACCTACACACACATACACACACACACACACACACATACACTTACACACACACACACACACACACACACACACACACACACACACACACACACACACACACACACACACACACACACACACTCTCACACTCTGTCTTTGTCTCTCTCCTCTAATTGCCTGTCTCTCTCTCTGTGTCACAGCTTTTTTCTCTCTCTCTGTTTTATTAACTATGATTCAAACAAGAGTCTCTTTATC
>CM070100.1:22068986-22106486 GCA_036178185.1 Liparis tanakae | reverse complement strand
TAACCAGAGCCGCGTCAACACCAGGCAGCAGCAGCTAAACAAGCCTCCAGATGTGAGGGCGCCGTGTGCCGAGGGGGCGGAGCTCCTGGCAGCGCGTGGTGGCGTGCAGTTACCTCGCTGTACGTGCCGTCGGGGTTGCACACAGGCACAAAGACCTGGGGGAAGAGCTTCTTGGCCTGCTGCTCCGTGTACTTCTTCTCTGCTACACATCTGGATGTGTCTGAGGAGCAGAGAGCGGTTACAGAACCCGTCCAGACAAAGTCATCTCCCAGATGAGGAGAGGGAAGTGGAGGGGAAACACGACAGATACTCGTGTGTCTGGGAATAGAACCAACACCCCGCTCTCATTAGCAGTGTGGTAAAGACATTATGAGTCCAAAGGGCTGATGCTCAAGGAAAACATGACCTGGGTCTGTCTGCTCCTCGTCTGCACGCCCACGCCGTCCTCCCATTGGCCGGGAGACATGTGGGTCGGCGACCTTTGACCCGCTCCATCTCACCTGAGCTCTCCGGAGGAGTCGGGCAGCGATGTCAGAGCGGCAGGTTACCGTAAAGACTGATCTGATTGGTCAGGAGGCTGTGTGTGTGTGTGTGAGTGTGTGTGTGTGTGTGTGTGTGTGTGTGTGTGTGTGTGTGAGGAGAGGGGGCAAGACGCTGGATGTTCCGGATGGAGGAGCTCTAAAATTAGCTCCAGTGGAAAAAGCCAAAGCCTCTTCCATCTCCTCCTCCTCCTCCTCCTCCTCCTCCTCCTCCTCTTCCTCCTCCTCCTCTTCTGACCGAAAGCTGACTGGAAAGAATGACACTGTGCTCATCTGAGCCGGAGATGTAAAACTAGACATGGATCTGGTCTCTCCATCTTCAATACATTTCTGTGAGAGGGGGTCAGGACCTCCACAGACATTTACAGACCCTCACAGGCCCTCACAGACCCTCACAGACCCTCACAGACCCTCACAGGCCCTCACAGACCCTAACAGGCCCTCACAGACCCTAACAGGCCCTCACAGACCATAACAGACCCTCACAGACCCTCACAGGCCCTCACAGACCCTCACAGGCCCTAACAGGCCCTCACAGACCCTAACAGGCCCTCACAGACCCTCACAGACCCTAACAGGCCCTCACAGACCCTAACAGGCCCTCACAGACCATAACAGACCCTCACAGACCCTCACAGGCCCTCACAGGCCCTCAAAGACCTTACAGTCCCTAACAGACCTTCACAGGTCCTAACAGACCCTCACAGACCATAACAGACCCTCACAGACCCTCACAGGCCCTCACAGACCCTAACAGACCCTCACAGACCATAACAGACCCTCACAGACCCTCACAGGCCCTCACAGACCCTCACAGACCCTCACAGGCCCTCACAGACCCTAACAGACCCTAACAGACCCTCACAGACCACAGACCCTCACAGGCCCTCACAGACCCTCACAGACCCTCACAGGCCCTCACAGACCCTAACAGACCATAACAGACCCTCACAGACCCTCACAGACCCTCACAGGCCCTCACAGACCCTAACAGACCCTCACAGACCCTCACAGACCCTCACAGACCCTCACAGACCCTCACAGACCCTCACGGGCCCCATGACGTCATCTTATTGACGTACACAATACCACTTTCATGGACTCTCGTCCCTTTCAGCTTCCTGGCTGGAATCCTCTATTCTGTGTGCTCCCGTCCAGATGTCCTCAATGAGACGTTGCCATGGAGACGCAGAGCGGGCGTGAGAGAGGGAGACGGGAGGGTGGGAGGGTGGGAGGGTGGAATGCTTCTCCATCAAGGGTGAGAGGGCGAGAGGGCAAGAGGGTTTAGGACATCGGGGTGTGTGAGTCTGAGAGCCGCCTCACCCCATTGGCTGAGAGCCGCCTCACCCCATTGGCTCTCCTTCCTTTTGCTTTTTAGAGCCCTCTCCTCTGTATATATACACACACACACACACACATATATATATATATATATATATTACAAAAATATATATATATATAAGAGTATAAATATATATATATATATATATATATATTACAAAAAAAATATATATAAGAGTATAAATATATATATATATATATATTATATATAATATATATAAGAGTATACAATATATATATATATATTATATATGTATTTATACTCTTATATATATAATATATAATATATATATATTATAAATATATAATATATATATTTATACTCTTATATATATATATATTTTACATACAATATATATATATATATATATATATATATATATATATATATATTATACATATATATTGTATTTTGACATTAATGTACATTTTCATTTAAAATGCTGTGAAATGTTGAAATCAGCTACAGGCTCCACCCTCTCTCACTGTGCTAACCCCCTCAGAGGATCAGTTGTGCCTCAGTGAGTTGCACCGTCAGGTTTCTCCTGGGGCGTGACTCATGCCCTGACCTTTGCACGGCCCTCGGATGACCTCCAGCTGGGGGTCGCGGCACTTGGCTCGGAGGAACTCGCAGCGAGAGGTGAAGGTCCTGCCGTCGGAGGCGCACAGCGGCTTACGAGGAGCTCCGCTGCACTCCATGCTGCACTCCTTGTCCTGGTCCACCCGCAGGAACTGGGGAGAAACACACGGGCACCATTAACTTCAGGGCTCCATGAGCTCCACACATATCGCTGTACTCTCCACCCAGCAGGTGGAGGTCCGGAGGGATCTGAGAAGGAGTCAGAGGCGAGGACACCGGGCCGAGTCCATTACCAGAGACACACGAAGGGTTCATTCTGTTTCACAATGTTCATCAGGAGGTCGGCAAGCGTTCAGGAGACCGGAGAACACCGGAGAGTCAGAGCCCCACAGCCCCGTCAGGGTGCAGCAGGTCTGTCAGGGTGCAGCAGGTCTGTCAGGGTGCAGCAGGTCTGTCAGGGTGCAGCAGGTCTGTCAGGGTGCAGCAGCCCGTCAGGGTGCAGCAGGTCCGTCAGGGTGCAGCAGGTCTGTTAAGGTGCAGCAGCCCGTCAGGGTGCAGCAGCTGTGTCTCCACCTGCAGCTCCTGCCGGCCCCTCAGCAGGAACAGGGACTCAGAGTCCTGGGGTCCGGATCACCTGAGTCAGAGCCCCTTTGTGCCGGTCCCCCGCGTGAGGCCAGGACTCACAATGGGCCGGCGGCGGCGGTGAGGGGGCGGAGCCAAGCGGTGACGCTTCAATGAGAAGTGAGTGATGGAGTGAATGAAGTCTGTGGGCGCTTTGTGTCGGCCTCCAGCTGTGTGTGTTCACAGACGGAGACCTGCACGCCGTTTTGTTCGTCTGAGAATGAAGATATATTTAAACTCTGAAACACTCTGAGAGCTTTGTGCTACACAACTACACAACTACACAACTACACAAGCTGCTGAATGCCGTCTGTCAACGAGAGACGACACACACACACACAAACACACACACACACACACACCCGCACATATAAACACACACACACACAAACACACACATGCACTCACACATACACACACACACACACACGCACTCACACAAACACAGCCGCACATATAAACAAATACACTCACAAATACACTCACACACACACACACACACGCACACAAATAAACAAATACACACACACACACACACACACACACACCCTGTGGCTCAGGGCAGGTCTCAGCTCTCACTTAAAGTCCGTTAGCAGTTTTCAAAGAAGGGAAAGTTAAAGATAAAAACAACCACAAAGGGGGCGGAGCCATCAGCAATAAAATGAATTTGTTGCGTCTGACATCTTACAAATGATGTGAGAGATGAGCAGCAGAGGAAAGAGCTGCAGGGCTGCATGCACCTGGAAGAGGGGGCAGGGGGGCCGGGGTGGGGGGGGGGCACTCTGTCAACCCGGATCATAAATCTTCCGGGGGGGATCAGAACGAAGAGGCCCGTTCAAACACATCGGAAGAAGAGCCGCGAGGGAGGGAAGACGAGTCTTTGGGGGAAATGGATTCAGAAGAAGCTCCTTCTACCGAGTCGTCAAGAGGAGAAGGAACGTGACTCACAGCCGAGTATCAACCCTCATCTTCACACATGGAGGTCGACCCTCACCCAATGAGGTCAACCCTCACCCATGGAGCTCAACCCCTACCCAATGAGGTCAACCCTCACCCATGGAGCTCAACCCCTACCCAATGAGGTCAACCCTCACCCATGGAGGTCACCCCCTACCCAATGAGGTCAACCCCTACCCATGGAGGTCAACCCCTACCCATGGAGATCAACCCCTACCCATGGAGGTCAACCCCTACCCATGGAGGTCAACCCCTACCCATGGAGGTCACCCCCTACCCAATGAGGTCAACCCCTACCCATGGAGGTCAACCCCTACCCATGGAGGTCAACCCCTACCCATGGAGGTCAACCCCTACCCATGGAGATCAACCCCTACCCATGGAGGTCAACCCCTACCCATGGAGGTCAACCCCTACCCATGGAGGTCACCCCCTACCCAATGAGGTCAACCCCTACCCATGGAGGTCAACCCCTACCCATGGAGGTCAACCCCTACCCATGGAGGTCAACCCCTACCCATGGAGGTCAACCCCTACCCATGGAGATTCATTCTGATCAGATCAATATTTATCTCCATTCCAACACCCATGTGTGAACTGGGGTCCCCCCCCTCCCCCCTCTCTACTGCCCCCTCAGAGTGTTTGCATCATTGCATGTGACGACCGCCTCCTCCTCCTCCCTTTGACCTCCCAGTGCAGTGATGACCTCTCACAGCTCCTCAGCCCTGATATGGAGTCCAGCAGAACCCAGACCGAGTCCAGCAGAACCCAGACCGAGTCCAGCAGAACCCAGACCGAGTCCAGCAGAACCCAGACCGAGTCCAGCAGAACCCAGACCGAGTCCAGCAGAATCCAGACCGAGTCCAGCAGAACCCAGACCGAGTCCAGCAGAACCCAGACCGAGTCCAGCAGAATCCAGACCGAGTCCAGCACCCCCTCCAGATCCACGGAGCTCCGAGAACACGGCATGGAACACCGTTAGCCGTGAAGGGAGGAGAACACCAGGGTCAGGCACTGGGGGGAGGAGGTGTCAGGAGGCGTCTGAGGACCTCCTCCTCGGGTCCTCCTCCTCGGGTTCTCCTCCTCGGGTTCTCCTCCTCGGGAGCTGCGTCGGCCCGGCTGACGGATGTCCGCTGACATTCCCCTGATGTCTCATTCCAGGCTCTCCGTGCTCCGTGGTGCCGAGTGATGGATGACCTCCACCTCCCAGCACCACCTTCACCCACATCCGTCACCGGGGACACGCACTGGGGGCTGATCTACGCCTCCTCTTCGCTGCTCTCCTCCTCTTCACTGCTCTCCTCCTCTTCACTTTCTCTTTCCTTTCATGGCTTATTTCTTTCTTTGCAGGATTTCTCTTGGAAGAGACGTTCTGCCTCTGCTCCAGTAGCACAAGAGACGGGCGAGAGAGTAAGAAAGAGAGTGAGAGAGAGAGAGAGTAAGAGAGAGTGAGAGAGTAAGAAAGAGTGAGAGAGGGTGAGAGAGGGCGAGAGAGAGTGAGAGAGGGCGAGAGAGTAAGAGAGAGGGCGAGAGAGTAAAAGAGTGAGAGAGGGAGAGAGAGAGTGAGAGAGGACGAGGCTGTCTCTGTGAGAGGGGAAACTTATTTTTTTAATTCCGAGACCAACCATACACCCCCCCCCCTGTAGTGTGTGTGTTGAATGGAGCGGGGAGGAGGCGCCTCCAGCAGAGAGACCATTGTGGCGTGATGAGGGCCTTCTGGCCCGAGAAGCCCCGCCCACCTCGCCCTGCGAAGCAGCAGCCATCGTACATGTGTGTACATGTGTGTTTACATGTGTGTTTACATGTGTGTGTACATGTGTGTTTACATGTGTGTACATGTGTGTGTACATGTGTGTGTACATGTGTGTACATGTGTGTGTACATGTGTGTACATGTGTGTACATGTGTGTGTACATGTGTGTGTACATGTGTGTACATGTGTGTACATGTGTGTGTACATGTGTGTTTACATGTGTGTTTACATGTGTGTGTACATGTGTGTTTACATGTGTGTACATGTGTGTGTACATGTGTGTGCACATGTGTGTGTACATGTGTGTGTACATGTGTGTACATGTGTGTGTACATGTGTGTACATGTGTGTGCACATGTGTGTTTACATGTGTGCACATGTGTGTTTACATGTGTGTTTACATGTGTGTTTACATGTGTGCACATGTGTGTTTACATGTGTGTTTACATGTGTGTGTACATGTGTGTTTACATGTGTGTACATGTGTGTGTACATGTGTGTGTACATGTGTGTGTACATGTGTGTACATGTGTGTGTACATGTGTGTACATGTGTGTGCACATGTGTGTTTACATGTGTGCACATGTGTGTTTACATGTGTGTTTACATGTGTGCACATGTGTGTTTACATGTGTGTGTACATGTGTGTTTACATGTGTTTAAATGTGTGTGTACATGTGTGTTTACATGTGTGTTTACATGTGTGTTTACATGTGTGTGTACATGTGTGTTTACATGTGTGTACATGTGTGTGTACATGTGTGTGTACATGTGTGTACATGTGTGTGTACATGTGTGTACATGTGTGTACATGTGTGTGTACATGTGTGTGTACATGTGTGTACATGTGTGTACATGTGTGTGTACATGTGTGTTTACATGTGTGTTTACATGTGTGTGTACATGTGTGTTTACATGTGTGTACATGTGTGTGTACATGTGTGTGCACATGTGTGTGTACATGTGTGTGTACATGTGTGTACATGTGTGTGTACATGTGTGTACATGTGTGTGCACATGTGTGTTTACATGTGTGCACATGTGTGTTTACATGTGTGTTTACATGTGTGTTTACATGTGTGCACATGTGTGTTTACATGTGTGTTTACATGTGTGTGTACATGTGTGTTTACATGTGTGTACATGTGTGTGTACATGTGTGTGTACATGTGTGTGTACATGTGTGTACATGTGTGTACATGTGTGTACATGTGTGTGCACATGTGTGTTTACATGTGTGCACATGTGTGTTTACATGTGTGTTTACATGTGTGCACATGTGTGTTTACATGTGTGTGTACATGTGTGTTTACATGTGTTTAAATGTGTGTGTACATGTGTGTTTACATGTGTGTGCACATGTGTGTGCACATGTGTGTTTACATGTGTGTTTACATGTGTGCACATGTGTGTTTACATGTGTGTTTACATGTGTGTGTACATGTGTGTACATGTGTGTTTACATGTGTGTGTACAAGTGTGTTTAAATGTGTGTTTACATGTGTGCACATGTGTGTTTACGTGTGTGTTTACATGTGTGCATACATGTGTGTTTACATGTGTGTACATGTGTGTGTACATGTGTGTGCACATGTGTGTGTACATGTGTGTGTACATGTGTGCACATGTGTGTGCACATGCGTGTTTACATGTGTGTACATGTGTGTGTACATGTGTGTTTACATGTGTGCGTACATGTGTGTAAATGTGTGTTTACATGTGTGCGTACATGTGTGTACATGTGTGTGTACATGTGTGTTTACATGTGTGTGTACATGTGTGTTTACATGTGTGTGTACATGTGTGTGTACATGTGTGTGTACATGTGTGTTTACATGTGTGTGTACATGTATGTGTACATGTGTGTGTACATGTATGTGTACATGTGTGTGTACATGTGTGTGTACATGTGTGTTTACATGTGTGTGTCATGGGGACACCTGGGCAGCATCTACTTCCTGCAACACTTCCTCCCACGCCTCCATCGAGTCGCCGGTGAGACCCACCTGAAGAACCTTCACCTGAAGAACCTTCACCTGAAGAACCTTCACCTGAAGAACCTTCACCTGCTCCCGGCCCGGAGCTCCCGTTGCCACACCGACCGCCCGGCAGGAGACCTGCACCTCATCTTCAGAGTCCTTCAGGTCCGTGGACAGGAAGCTCTACACAGGGACCTGGTCTACACCGCAAGGAGGGACCCACACCGCCACCTGAGACCCCCAGACCCCTGACACACAGGGACCTGGTCTACACACAGACCTGCAGACTCCTACCAGGATCTCTGAGGGCTTCTAAGTCTCTGTAACTTGCAGTGTGACGTCAGAGCTCCACCATGGAGCTTCTCAACGACCTGCTGGATTTATGTTGAGTCCATCATGAAGCTCAAACCTCTTCAGAGCTTCTCTGTGTTCAGGGTTCTGGTTCTCAGAGGCTCATGAAGGATTCTTCACACGAGACTTGAGGCTCTCCATCCTTCACTCAACTTCCCTGGCTGCTCATTAAATTCAATTCACTTCATTTAGAGTCCAATATCACAAATCACAACCTCCCCTCAGAGGGCAGTCTGTACACACACATCCTGACCTTTGACCCAGGACTCACACCGGGTCACGGACAACTCCAAGAGATATAAAGAAACGTGAGCCTTGAGGAGAGCACAGAGGACCTGAAGGAGACAGAGGAGAACCTGAAGGAGACAGAGGAGAACCTGAAGGAGACAGAGGAGGACCTGAAGGAGACAGAGAAGGACCTGAAGGAGACAGAGGAGGACCTGAAGGAGACAGAGGAGGTCATGAAGGAGACAGAGGAGGACCTGAAGGAGACAGAGGAGGACCTGAAGGAGACAGAGGACAGAGGAGGACCTGCAGGAGACAGAGGAGGACCTGAAGGAGACAGAGGAGGACCTGAAGGAGACAGAGGAGAACCTGAAGGAGACAGAGGACAGAGGAGGACCTGAAGGAGACAGAGGAGAACCTGAAGGAGACAGAGGAGAACCTGAAGGAGACAGAGGACAGAGGAGGACCTGAAGGAGACAGAGGACAGAGGAGGACCTGAAGGAGACAGAGGAGAACCTGAAGGAGACAGAGGACAGAGGAGGACCTGAAGGAGACAGAGGAGGTCATAAATGTCTCTTCCTACCGTGAGAGCAGAGAACTTCTGAGCGCGTACAGCGCACAGCAGCCAGAGGAAGACGAGCAGCGGACACGCGCGCATCCTGACGCGCAGCACCGCTCTCCAGATGACGCGCGGGACGAGGAGCTCCGGAGCCGCCGAGCTCACCGCGACACGGGGAGGAGAGGAGGTAGTCCCGGGGGAGTGAGGGGAGCCGGGCTGCTGGAGAGGGGAGCCGGGCTGCTGGAGAGGGGAGCCGGGTTGCTGGAGAGGGGAGCCGGGCTGCTGGAGAGGGGAGCCGGGTTGCTGGAGAGGGGAGCCGGGCTGCTGGAGAGGGGAGCCGGGTTGCTGGAGAGGGGAGCCGGGCTGCTGGAGAGGGGAGCCGGGTTGCTGGAGAGGGGAGCCGGGCTGCTGGAGAGGGGAGCCGGGCTGCCGGTGTCTGTTGGGCTCCTCGGTTCCGTGAGCCGACCCGTCGGTGTGAAGCTCTCCTGGTTCTGCAGCGCGTGAAGCCCCGTGTCCCTGGCCCGGTTCCTCCCTTGGTGCTTCCTCCCTCCTACACGACTCCTCGCTCCTCGCTCCCTCCTCCACGCTGGATGTGCTCCTCGAGATCTCTTATCGGATGCAGGCAGCTCCCGAGCCGGGAGGTCGGTGTACGTTAGAGGACCCGCTGCTGCTGGTAGATCCGGGGTCTTCTTCCAAAGCGTTCCTCTCTTCTTCTTCTTCCTCTTCTTCTTCTTCTTCTTCTTCTTCTTCTTCTTCTTCTTCTTCTCTTTTGAAGCCACAATAAACTAACTCCGAGAGGAGCGTGAGATGAGATTCAGTTGTCAGAGAAGGAGGATGAGAACAGCTCCTGTCTGCTGGGAGGGTCCGAGGAACAAGAAGCAGACTGCGCTGCAGCTCTCATACTGAAGGACACACACACACATACACGCACACACACGCGCACACACTTAAACACACACGCACGCACACACAAACAGACACACGCACACACACTATAACACACAATAACTCTTAGTTTACAAAACCATTCTCAAAATAAAGTTACACAAAGTTCTTTAAGACAACATAATACAAAAAACATTCAATCTGACAGTTACGACCGCAATGTACACATACAACTACTACTACTCCTAATAATAATAATAATAATAATAATAATTATTATTATTATTATTATGGTATAAATCACAAAGTGGTGGGTGCGAAATTCTTCTGAGTGGATATTAAATGAGTGACGTTAAGATGTGGAAGGACAGGACATGTTTATTCTGGATGCTCGACTTCCCTCCCATCGCGTTGGAGCCGCTCTACCGCCCCCTGGCGGTGTCCACGTGTAGCTACAGGCGCTCACCGGGCTGACCCAGGACCACCCGTTACGTGACGTCACACGTTATCACTTTGACCTCATGCTCGGCGCTTGTTTGTTTGTATTCAGTTGTAACAGCTGTTCCCCCATAACTAGAATCAATCAATCAATCAAACAAACAAACACACTTTTATTTTAAACTTAAGGTCCAGATAGTACAACAAATTAAAATACATACACAATCATAAGTAAAATACATATAAATAAATAGTAATTCATATAAATACGTACCAAATGAACCAAGAAACACAAATAAATATTCGCCAGCAAGGATTTTAGTAAAGGAACTCCATTTCCCACAATGCCCCACTCCGTCGTTTAGTGACGCGCTTCACAGCTCGCTCCTTCCGGTTCCGGTCCTCTCTTCGTCGCTAGCTGCGTGGTTTAGCAGCGTTAGCTCGTCTCCCCGTGTCTCCCTCCGCTAAGGGATCAGAACCGCCAGCATGTCGTACCAGGAGGAGGAAGAAGTGAGTACCGGGCCGGAGAGGCCTGTCGAGGCTCGGTCCCCCGCGGGCCCGAACTGGCGCGTTCACAACTCGCGGACTAGCGTTAGCCGGATAGCTAGCTCGCTAGCTAGCGTAAATCCACCGGTACCAGTAAGGATGAGGCAGCGTGCTGCTGGCGGAGCGTCGGCCCCATGTCGCGCCTGGGCCGCGGGGTAGTTAGCGAGGTACTAGTTAGTGGGCACTAGTTAGTGGGGTACTAGTTAGTGAGGGGTAGAAGACAACGGGTTACTAACTGATGACGTCAGGCTGACATGTCCCCTCTCCCCTCAGTCCTCGGTTCCGGCCCAGTACGACCCGTACGCCTTCTCCAACGACACCAGCGAGCTGCACACCGGTAAGTCCTCGCGCCGTCCCGCCCCCCCCCTCTCTCTCAGGCCACTCACCTCCACCTGGCCCCGCAGGTGACCCCAAGGCGGACCTGGCCTACGAGCGGCAGTACGAGCAGCAGACCTACACCGTCATCCCCGAGGTGATCAAGAACTTCCTGCAGTACTTCCACAAAACCACCTCGGACCTGATCGACCAGAAGGTCTACGAGCTGCAGTCCAACGGCGTGTCCAGCGAGAGCATCGAGCAGAAGATCTACGAGATCCAGGACGTGTACGAGAACAGGTAGAGTGGCGCGGCGCACCTCTCCTCACCTGTCCTCGCCGCACCTGTCTCTCCTGTCCTCTCCTCACCTGTCCTCTTCTCACCTGTCTCACCTGTCCTCTCCTCACCTGTCTCACCTGTCCTCACCTGTCCTCACCTCACCTGTCCTCTCCTCACCTGTCCTCTTCTCACCTGTCCTCTCCGCACCTGTCTCACCTGTCCTCTCCTGTCCTGTCCTCTTCTCACCTGTCCTCTCCTCACCTGTCCTCTTCTCACCTGTCCTCTCCGCACCTGTCTCACCTGTCCTCTCTGTTCTCAGCTGGAACAAGTTGACCGACCGCTTCTTCAAGAACTCCCCGTGGCCGGAGGCCGAGGCCATCGCGGCGCTGGTCGGCAACGGTGAGTTTACACCTGTGCCCCGCACCGTCAGTCACCTGACGTCACCTGACCTCACCTGTGAAGCAGCGCCAACAGACACGTTGTTCCTGGTTGTTTCCCGTCTGTTGTTGTTTACCTGTTGTTGTTGACCTCATAGATGCCGTGTTCATCATCCTCTACAAGGAGCTGTACTACAGACACATCTACGCCAAAGTCAGCGTGAGTCACGCTCCAGAGGAACAACACCTCCACCCCTCCACACCTCCCCTCTACACATCCACCCCTCTACACCTCCACCCCTCTACACCTCCACCCCACCCCTCCACACCTCCACACTCTGAAGGACACGTCTCCAGTGTGTGGTTGTAAACATGTTGTTGTTGTTGTTTATCTTCAGGGAGGACCCACCTTGGACCAGAGGTTTGAGTCGTACTACAACTACTGCAACCTCTTCAATTACATCCTCAGTAAGTTCACACAGTAGTTCAACTCACCTGCAGTGACCTGTGAGGTCACCTGGTGCTCATCACCTGGTGAGTCCAAATCCCTCCTGATGAGTCCTTTGTGCTTCCTGAAGATGCGGATGGCCCCGCCCCCTTGGAGCTGCCCAACCAGTGGCTGTGGGACATCATCGATGAGTTCATCTACCAGGTACGGGGCGTGGCTGTCTCACCTCTCACCTCTCGTATCATGACGCCAGTTCACCTGGTGAACACCGAGTGACCGCTGCTCTGCCCTGGTCCCGGTCCAGTTCCAGTCCTTCAGTCAGTACCGCTGTAAGACGGCCAAGAAGTCCGAGGATGAGATCGAGTTCCTGAGGAACAACCCGAAGATCTGGAACGTCCACAGCGTGCTGAACGTCCTGCACTCGCTGGTGGACAAGAGCAACATCAACAAGCAGCTGGAGATCTACACCAGTGGAGGTAAAGAACCATCACCATGGCCTGGTTCTGGACCAGGACCCGGACCCGGACCTGGTTCTAGTGACTCAAATGAGTCTCTGGAGATTAAAAGCTCAGTTTGAGTAGTTCTCTGGGGAGTAGGAAACTCAGCCTGGAGACGTCAGAGGAGGCAGCTCGCGTGTTGTTGTTGTGTCAGAGCTCACATGTTGTTGTTGTTGTTGTTGTTGTTGTGTCAGGTGACCCAGAGAGCGTGGCGGGGGAGTACGGCCGTCACTCGCTGTACAAGATGCTGGGCTACTTCAGCCTGGTGGGGCTCCTGCGGCTGCACTCGCTGCTGGGCGACTACTACCAGGCCATCAAGGTCCTGGAGAACATCGAGCTCAACAAGAAGGTAGGCGCCCCTGTGATGAAGATGATGAAGATGAGCGCTGTGCTTCTTTAGCGGTCCCTCACGGCGCCCTCTCTTTCAGAGCATGTACTCCCGGGTGCCCGAGTGCCAGATCACCACCTACTACTACGTGGGCTTCGCCTACCTGATGATGCGCCGCTACCAGGACGCCATCCGGGTGTTCGCCAACATCCTGCTCTACATCCAGAGGACGAGGAACATGTTCCAGAGGTCCACCTACAAATACGAGATGGTCAGTGAGCCGGAGGCGTGGAGCGAGGCGTGCGGCGTGGAGCGGCGCGTGACGCCCGTTTGTGTTTCAGGTGAACAAGCAGAACGAGCAGATGCACGGCCTGCTGGCCATCGCGCTCACCATGTATCCGATGCGCATCGACGAGAGCATCCACACGCAGCTGAGGGAGAAGTACGGCGACAAGATGCTGCGCATGCAGAAAGGGTGAGCGACGCGCCTCTGGTTGCCGTGGCGACTCCTCCCGGCGGCGGCGGTCTGACCGACTTCTCCCCAGAGACCTGCAGGTGTTCGAGGAGCTCTACAGCTTCGCCTGTCCCAAGTTCCTGTCGCCGGTGGTGCCCAACTACGACGACGTGGACGCCGACTACCACAAGGAGCCGTTCCAGCAGCAGCTCACGGTGTTCGCCGAGGAGGTGCAGCAGCAGGCGCAGCTGTCCACCATCCGCAGGTAGGCGGGGTCACGTGGGGGGGGGGGCAAGGGCGCGGCAAGGGCGCGGCAAAGGCGCGGCGCCTGACCCCCGTCCGGCGTGTCTCCGCAGCTTCCTGAAGCTGTACACCACGATGCCCGTGGCCAAGCTGGCCGGCTTCCTGGACATGACGGAGCAGGAGTTCCGCATCCAGCTGCTCGTCTTCAAGCACAAGATGAAGAACCTGGTGTGGACCAGCGGCGTCTCGGCTCTGGACGGAGAGTTCCAGTCCGCGTCCGAGGTCGACTTCTACATCGACAAGGTGCGTAGCGCTGTCTGACGACATGTGGTGGACCGGTCCGCTCTGTGGCTCTGGGTGCTCACCTCTCTCCTCCCACAGGACATGATCCACATCGCGGACACTAAGGTGGCGCGTCGCTACGGAGACTTCTTCATCAGACAGATCCACAAGTTCGAGGAGGTGAGTCGTGATCAGCTTTATTTAGTGTTTGTAAACAAACGGCTCATGAACATGATTCACAGGCTGGCTAATGTTTTATCTGTAACGTCCATCTTTCTCTCTCCAGTTGAACAAGACGATGAAGAAGACTCTGGCCACCGGCACCGCCTCTGCAGCAACAACAACAACAACAACAACAACCACCGCAGCCGCCGCCGCAGTGCGAGCCGTCTGACCTCAGCGTTCCACCATTGAGAACTTTTCTATGTAACTGGCATCAATAAACTGATGGAGCGCTGAACTCTTTACCTGTCATGTGTTCCTGTGGCCACCAGGGGGCAGTGTCTACCAACATCTGCTTTAGGTTTGACCAGTCGGGTTCAACTGATCCCGTGACAGAACATTCATGAACGGCTTCATGTTCTGGTTCTGGTTCTACACCACGGGGTCCAAGGCGGTTGCATATTTATTTTATTTTCACAGATCACTCAACACAGATCTCAGGTGACGAGAAGACAAATAAAAACGTACAAAATGGAAATATATAACAAAACACGCTCAAAGCAAGAGAAGGACGTCGTGTCGCCACACACACGGTACGGGATACACACGATACACACTACACACACATCCACGTCATGGCGCCTCAGGCGGCTTCTTTGAAAATATTTTTGTGCCTTCACCTTTTCTATAAAATAAAAAAATAAAGCAAACGTTGCTCGTGTGGAGCTCTCGGGACCCGGCAGTGAAGTCTGGGCTCAGCGCCGTCTTCAGGTTTATAAAACTTCTTGAAATGATTTTATTTTGACTGCCTTTTTTTAATTAAATTCATAAACAACTTGACAAAATGTTTTAGTGTCCCAGTAAACACTCCTCACCGTCGTCGATTTAGAATCTGTCATTAGTGAAGAGGCTCCGAGCACTGAAGATGAAGAGCGGGACCAGGTCCACTGAAGATGAAGAGCGGGACCAGGTCCACTGAAGATGAAGAGCGGGACCAGGTCCACTGAAGATGAAGAGCGGGACCAGGTCCACTGAAGATGAAGAGCGGGACCAGGTCCACTGAAGATGAAGAGCGGGACCAGGTCCATTAAAGATGAAGAGCGGGACCAGGTCCACTGAAGATGAAGAGCGGGACCAGGTCCATTAAAGATGAAGAGCGGGACCAGGTCCATTAAAGATGAAGAGCGGGACCAGGTCCACTGAAGATGAAGAGCGGGACCAGGTCCACTGAAGATGAAGAGCGGGACCAGGTCCACTGAAGATGAAGAGCGGGACCAGGTCCATTAAAGATGAAGAGCGGGACCAGGTCCACTGAAGATGAAGAGCGGGACCAGGTCCATTAAAGATGAAGAGCGGGACCAGGTCCACTGAAGATGAAGAGCGGGACCAGGTCCACTGAAGATGAAGAGCGGGACCAGGTCCATTAAAGATGAAGAGCGGGACCAGGTCCATTAAAGATGAAGAGCGGGACCAGGTCCATTAAAGATGAAGAGCGGGACCAGGTCCACTGAAGATGAAGAGCGGGACCAGGTCCACTGAAGATGAAGAGCGGGACCAGGTCCACTGAAGATGAAGAGCGGGACCAGGTCCACTGAAGATGAAGAGCGGGACCAGGTCCATTAAAGATGAAGAGCGGGACCAGGTCCACTGAAGATGAAGAGCGGGACCAGGTCCCTGGTCTCTAAAGACAGGGTTCTTACACATTTTGACCGATGGATTTCCATGACCAAACTGAAATCTCGGTATATACTAGAACATTTTAGAAAATGTTGCGTATTGAGAGCGTACGGGGCTTATATTTTGAGCGTCTTTCTTTAAAAAAAACATTACCGGTAATTATTTCAAACTCGGCGTAAATGAACATGTGATTATATAACATCTCCATGACTTTTCTAAAACTTTTATGATTTAAGTTTTTTACATGACTTTTCCAGGCCTGGAAACGACCATTTTAAAGTTCCATGACTGTTCCAGGTTTTCCATGAGCGTACGAACCCTGCAAAGATGAAGAGCGGGACCAGGTCCATTAAAGATGAAGAGCGGGACCTGGTCCATTAAAGATGAAGAGCGGGACCAGGTCCATTAAAGATGAAGAGCGGGACCTGGCCTCCAGCAGACTGCGGCCCCTCTTGGTGCTGGTGGACCTCTGGGAGCCTCACTGGGGACCCACAGTATCTGAAGAGCTCTAGTCTGCATTACATGTCCGTCTGTAACTGACCAACAAAAACAACAACAACAACAACAACAACATGTCCCGAACATCTCTGATGTCTTCTGGTGTCTTCTGTGTGTGAGTCTGTCTGTGTGTGTGTGTGTGTGTTGTGTATGTGTGTGTTAGAGTGTGTGTGAGTGTGTGTGTATGTGTGTGTGTGCAGTCCAGGTGCTTCTGACCACGAGGTTCAACGCATCTCCTCCTGGAGGCGGAGTCTCTTCTCCACTGAGTGCCGAGACGTCCATGAAGAGGACAAAGCTCCTCCGTATGAAGGACCAAGACCAGGAGGACCAGGAGGACCAGGACCAGGAGGATCAAGACCAGGAGGTCCTTAGCAGGCCATCTCGCTGGTGGACTGGTTGGTTGATGAGGAACATAGAGACGACACACACACACACACACACACACACACACACACACACACACACACACACACTCACACACACACACACACACACTCACACACTCACACACTCACACACACACACACACACACACACACTCTCTCGTGGCTCAGACCAGCGAGGCCTCTGCTAGTCATAACTCGGTGATCTCCAGCGGGCTCTGCGGGGCTCCGCCCCCGTCCTTGTGGCGGTGCATGGGCGTGGACTTGGCCGACTCGGTGCGCGCGTTGCGCTCGGCGTAGAGCCCCCCGTCGGCGCTCAGGCCCTCCAGGGAGCGCGCCAGGGCCCGCTGGTCGTCCTCCGGCAGGCTGCTGAGGTCAGAGGTCAGGAGGGTGCCCGTGCTGCCGTGGACCACGTGCACGCCCTCCGGACCCTTCAGCTCCACCGGCAGCTTGTGCTTGAAGCGCAGGGTGCCGCGGCCGCCGCCCAGCTGCTCGTCTTCATCGTCGTCCAGGTCGCTCTGGATCAGCTGGAGGAGGAGAGAGTTAAACATCCGGTAAACAAGGTTGACCACTAGAGGAGGTGAACCTCCTGAAGGTTGACCACTAGAGGAGGTGAACCTCCTGAAGGTTGACCACTAGAGTCTTTGAGGAACAGAGGGAGTGGAAGGAGACGTCCGGAGATGACTGAACGAGTCGTGAAGCAACAGAAGGAGAAACGATAGTTTCCAGAAGTGGGTTAAATAAACTCATCTCATCCTAACATATCCAGGGTCTCAACCATCTGGTATTTTTGTGGTAAATTGCTCTTCTGAACTTTATTTGACCCAACGTCTGGCGGCAGGGAGCAGAGACAGCAGAGGTGGTGAGCAGGTGCTCAAGGTCAAAGGTCACAGCAAAAGAAGACCACGCCCGGCGGTGTGAGACCCAGCGGCCCCGGCCCACCTCCGTGACTGACGAGTGGTCTCCCTGACTGGTGGACACGGTGACCAGCCGCGCCGCAAAGAGCGTCTTCAGCCTCAGGTAGTCGTCCAGGACCACATTGAGCAGCGAACCCTGAAGGGCGGCAGGTCAACAGGTAGAGCATCCTCCTCCACAGGTAGAGCATCCTCCTCCCAGAGGGAAACGACGGAGTCCACAGCAGGACCATCAATGACCATCATTGACCACCGTTGACCATCGTTGACCATCGTTGACCATCGTTGACCATTGTTGACCATCAATGACCATCGTTGACCATCGTTGACCATCGATGACCATCGTTGACCATCGTTGACCATCGTTGACCATCGTTGACCATCGTTGACCATCAATGACCATCGTTGACCATCGATGACCATCGTTGACCATCGATGACCATCGTTGACCATCGTTGACCATCGTTGACCATTGTTGACCATCGATGACCATCGTCAACCATCGTTGACCATCGATGACCATCGTTGACCATTGTTGACCATCGATGACCATCGTTGACCATCGTTGACCATCGATGACCACCGTTGACCATCGTTGACCATTGATGACCATCGTTGACCATTGTTGACCATCGATGACCATCGATGACCACCGTTGACCATCGTTGACCATTGATGACCATCGTTGACCATTGTTGACCATCGATGACCATCGTTGACCATCGTTGACCATCGATGACCACCGTTGACCATCGTTGACCATTGTTGACCATCGATGACCATCGTCAACCATCGTTGACCATCAATGACCATCGATGACCAGAACAAAAGAGCTTTTTGAGGTGCTTTACCTTGATAGGCCCCTCCCTCATAATCTGACAGGTGCTTTACCTTGATAGGCCCCTCCCTCATAATCTGGCCCAGTTTAGCAATGTTGTCGTACTCCTGGATGGCCGCCCTCAGGTAGCGGTCGTCCTCGGGTTTCGCCGGCGGCTCTCGGCCAAACGTCCCTGTGGAGACACACAGGTGAACCCTTTGGCCCGGGGCTTGGAGGACCCCCGCGGGCCGGCGCCGGTACTGACGTGCGTGCGTGCCGGGCTGTTCCACAGGTCCGTGATCTCGCTCAGGTTCTCGGGGAGGTCGTCCTCGTGGTCGGCCTGAGCGGCGAGCTCCAGGTTACGGCAGAACGGGTCGAGCCACACCGGGTTAGCCCTGCAGAGGAAGGACCACGAGATCTGAGACGACACTCGACCTCCAGAGAAGATCAATGTCTGAGCATGAATAATGAGAACAGTGTCTTTGATCTTTAGAGATAACTCAGTGGCACCATTGGGGATCCCTTCGGCCTCACCCCTCAAAGGAGTACTTGTTAGTGTTGGGCATGTCCAGGATGTCCATGAGACCCTGGTTCCCTGGTGGTAGAGGACAGATGGTTCACACCCGTTAACATCAAAGCCACATCCTGAAGCTACAGGCCCCGCCCCCTCATCAGCTGCTGCTCACCTGTGGATCCGGCAACGATGGCCTTCAGCTTCCTCTGGTGTCTGCAATACGGAGGAAGAAGAGACCATGAGGCGTAAACAGTGGGCTTGGACACAGGGTCCAGGTCTGAGCCGGCTCTGCGTGGATCCAGGTGGATCCAGCTCAGTGCAACATGGCTGAAGGTGTTCTTACACTTGGTGGTAGTGCCAGTTCATGGTGACAAACAGGATTCCTGCCAAGCACAGCAGCACCGCCAGGATGATGATGACGAGCTGTGGAGGAGAAGAGCGTTAAGCCCCTGGCGCCCGAGGGGCTCCTGGGGGTCCTCACCTGCAGCGTGGTGATGTCATCGGGCAGCGCGTCGCTGACGGCCGGCTGCACGTCCACCACGGTGTACTTCCGGAACAGGTTCCTCAGCTGCTCCTGGTTCTCGTCGATCATCTGGATGACCCTGAGAGGACACGGCAGGTGAGCACAGGAAGAGCAGAGCATGCACACCTGGGGGGGGGGGTACCTGGCCACGTCCAGGATGGTGTTGCTGTGGTTGTTGACCACGTGGATCAGCATGTCCGTCTGGCCGTAGCTGACCCGGCCCTTCTTGTCCACGTGGAACTGCAGGAGGAGAGACGGAGGTTTGATCCTCTAGACGTCGCCTAGCGCGACGGTAACCGTGGCGACGCCGCCTCACCTGGATGTCGTCCAGGTTGACGATGGCTCCGGTGATGTTGGACAGCAGGTTGACGAACTCCTCCTGGTTCTCCCGCACCACGTCGGGGATCTCGTTGAAGACGATCTTCACCCTCTGGTCGTCCCGCAGGATGTAGATGTTGACGTTGGCGGTCGCGCTGTGACCCACGGAGTCGCACGCCAGGATCTCCAGCTGGAAGAAGCCGGGGCTGTAGGCCGTGAAGAGGTCGTAGGTCCGGATCACCCCGTCCGTCAGACCTGGGGACACGACGGAGACAACGACCTGAGGAACAGACCTCACCTGGAGAAGAACCGTCTGCAGGGAGCGGACGCTCAGCCACAGGAAGTGAGAGACTCTGACGAGATCCAACCCCGAGTCAACGCATTCTAACGCCTGTGATCACCTGTGACCGCCTGTGATCGCCTGTGACCACCTGTGACCGCCTGTGATCACCTGTGACCGCCTGTGATCACAGGTGATCGCCTGTGACCGCCTGTGACCGCCTGTGATCGCCTGTGATCACCTGTGATCGCCTGTGATCACCTGTGACCGCCTGTGACCACCTGTGACCGCCTGTGACCACCTGTGACCGCCTGTGATCACCTGTGATCACCTGTGACCACCTGTGACCGCCTGTGACCACCTGTGATCACCTGTGACCACCTGTGACCGCCTGTGACCACCTGTGATCACCTGTGATCACCTGTGACCACCTGTGATCACCTGTGATCACCTGTGATCACCTGTGACCACCTGTGATCACCTGTGACCACCTGTGACCGCCTGTGACCACCTGTGATCACCTGTGACCACCTGTGATCACCTGTGACCGCCTGTGATCACCTGTGACCGCCTGTGATCACCTGTGATCACCTGTGACCACCTGTGACCGCCTGTGATCACCTGTGACCACCTGTGATCACCTGTGACCGCCTGTGATCACCTGTGACCGCCTGTGACCACCTGTGATCACCTGTGACCACCTGTGACCACCTGTGATCACCTGTGACCGCCTGTGATCACCTGTGACCGCCTGTGATCACCTGTGTGGAGCTCACCGATGATGAAGATGCTGCCGACGTCCTCGCTGCCGTTGCTGTGCGACAGGAAGTAGCGGATGGTCACGACGTGGTACTGCACCACGCTGTTGTTGCCCACGTCGGCGTCCAGAGCCGACACCCGGATGAGCTCGGAGCCCACCTTGGCGTTCGCTGCTACTCCTGAAGGTGATGAAGATGATGATGATGATGATGGTGATGAGATAAGATGAGATATTAATTTATTAGTCCCACAGTGGGAACATTTCAGGATCACAGCAGTGGATGTACATTAGAGCATTAATAAAAATAAAATATACAAATAAAAACACAATACTAAATACTAATACTAAATTACTAAATACTAATACAAAAAAAATACTAAATACAAAAAAATACTAAATACTTATACTAAATTACTAAATACAAATACAAAAAAATACTAAATACTAATACTAAAAAATACTAAATACTAAATACTAATACTAAAAAATACTAATACAAAAAAATACTAAATACTAATACTAGAAAATACTAAATACTAATACTAAAATAAAATAAAAAATAAAAATGACTAAATACTAATACTAAAATGATGTCTCTACACAGGCCAGCAGACACATTCGGAACCAGGACCGGGACCAGGACCGGGACCAGAACCAGGACCAGGGCCAGGACCGGGACCGGGACCGGGAGGCAGACTACCTGCAGTGTACTCCGCCTTGGTGAAGCGGGGCTTCTGGTCGTTGATGTCTTCCAGCTCGATGTGGACCTCCAGCAGGCTGGGGTCGCTGGCCGGGTCCAGGGCTCTGGCCCGCGCCGACCTCTGACCCCGCGAGAGGGTCCAGCTCCGGTTGCTGGAGGCCTTGACGATGAGGGAGTAGACCGGGACCTCCTCGCGGTCCAGATCCTTGAGCAGCTTCAGCTCGCCATCGAGAGCCAGGGCGAAGTTCCCGTCCATGTTTCCTCCTGCAGGAAGAGGAGGAAAGAGCTCCGTCACCTGAAGGAGGAGGAGCCACGCGCCTCCTCCTGACTCCTGAAGGAGGAGCCACGCGCCTCCTCATGACTCCTGAAGGAGGAGGAGCCACACACTGACGCTCCTCACCTGCTATGAAGTAGTAGACGATGGCGTTGGCGCCCTCGTCCGCGTCCACCGCGCTGGTGACGTTCCCCACCACGGTACCGGGCCGGGAATGCTCCGGGACCGACATCCTCTGGTAAGGCAAGCTGCCGCGCTGAGGTGCACACACACACACACACACACACACACACACACACACACACACACACACACACACACACACACACACACACACACACACACACACACACACACACACACACACACACACACACACACACACACACACACACACACACACACAGGGCACACGTTGGCGAGCCGTGCCCTCCGGCCCGGTGGAGGTCGTTCCCTCTGGCGTCTCACTCACCGGCGGTTTGAGGAAGACGGGTTCATTGTCGTCGATGTCCAACAGCGCCACCTGCAGGGGCTGAGTGGTCTCATAGGGGACGGGCTGACCCAGGTCACGGGCCACGATGACCAGCTGGGCAGAACAGACATTACACACACAGAGACACACACACACACACACTCACACACTCACACACTCACACTCACACACACAGAGACACACACACACACACACACACTCACACACTCACACACACACTCACACTCTCACACTTACACACACGCATACACACACACACATTCACACACACACACACACACACACACTCTCACACACACACACACACACACAGTCACACACACACACACACACACACACACACACACACACACACACACACACAGACACACACACACACACACACACACTCACACTCACACTCACACACACACACTCACACTCTCACACTTACACACACACACACTCACACTCTCACACACACACACACACACAGTCACACACACATTCACACTCACACACACACACACACACGTTCACACACACTCACACACACACACACACACACTCACACACACACTCACGCTGTGCAGCGCCTGCTTCTCGCGGTCCAGCCTCAGGGTCGTGGTGATGACCCCGGAGATGGCGTCCATGTGGAAGTTCTCCCAGTCCCGGTTGCCGGCGCCCGTCTGCAGGAAGCCGTAGCGGACCTCTCCGTTCACGCCCTCGTCGGCGTCCGTGGCGTACACCTCGTACACCGGCAGGCCGGGCGGCTGCTCCTGCGGGGGGGAGGAGCTCCGTCAGCGGGGGCGGTTAGGTCCCGCCCCTCTCGGCCCCGCCGGCCCCGGTACCTCGGAGATGTGGATGATGGTTCCGTTGGCCGGCCGGACGAACAGCGGGCGGTTGTCGTTGACGTCGATGACGGCCACCAGCAGGCGGGCCGTGCTCCACAGGGGGGGCCGGCCCTGGTCCGTGGCCACCAGCGTCAGGTTGAAGTGCTCCGAGGAGCGCAGCAGGCGGCGCGACCGCAGCAGCCCCGTGTTCGGGTCCAGGGAGAAGGCGTCTGCAAAGGACGCACGCGTGAAGGGACTCGGGTCCGGAAGGGCGCCCGAGACCCAGGACCCGGTACAGACCTGCATGGAGACCCAGGACCCGGTACAGCACCGCCCCGTTCTCGCCCTCGTCCAGGTCCGTGGCCGTCACCGTGATCACCGACGTGCCGCTGGGCTCGTTCTCAAACACGCTGGTGCGGAACACGCGCTCCGAGAAGCGCGGCCGGTAGTCGTTGACGTCCAGGACGGTCACCAGAACCTGAGGGGTCAGGGGTCAGGGGGTTCTGAAGGTTCTGGGTCACGAGAGCCCGACTCGTACATAAGGTCAGAGAAACTACCGTAAACATGTAAACTAGGTCATCTTCTAGGCGCCATGTTCTAGGTGCCATGTTCTAGGCGCCACGTTCTAGGCGCCATGTTGTAGGTGCCATGTTCTAGGCGCCATGTTCTAGGTGCCATGTTCTAGGTGCCATGTTCTAGGCGCCACGTTGTAGGTGCCATGTTCTAGGCGCCATGTTGTAGGCGCCATGTTCTAGGTGCCATGTTCTAGGTGCCATGTTCTAGGCGCCACGTTGTAGGTGCCATGTTCTAGGCGCCATGTTGTAGGTGCCATGTTCTAGGCGCCACGTTCTAGGCGCCATGTTCTAGGTGCCATGTTCTAGGTGCCATGTTCTAGGCGCCATATTCTAGGCGCCATGTTCTAGGCGCCATATTCTAGGCGCCATGTTCTAGGTGCCATGTTCTAGGCGCCACGTTCTAGGCGCCATGTTCTAGGCGCCATGTTCTAGGCGCCATGTTCTAGGCGCCATGTTCTAGGCGCCATGTTCTAGGCGCCATGTTCTAGGTGCCATGTTCTAGGCGCCATATTCTAGGTGCCACGTTCTAGGCGCCATGTTCTAGGTGCGATGTTCTAGGCGCCATGTTGTAGGTGCCATGTTCTAGGTGCCATGTTCTAGGCGCCATGTTCTAGGCGTCTACCTGGATGGAGTTCTCCCTCCGGTTGTTGGCGTTCCCTCCCGGGTTGTCTCGGGCCACGGCGGTGAGCGTGTAGTGGTCCTTGGTCTCCCGGTCCAGAGGAGACAGGATGTAGATCTCTCCCTGGCAAAGAGGAGAGGAGGGATTAGGAAGGAGGCTGGTGGTCTCACCTGGCTCCGGTCTACAGGTCAGGGACCCCCCCGACCTGTAGACCAGAGCCAGGTGGGCCCTCTGAGGGGGCCGGGTGAACTCACAGTGGAGGGCTTGATGCCGAACTTGCCCTCCCCGTCCACCAGGCTGTACTCCAGCACCGAGAAGAGGCCCGAGTCGGCGTCGGTGGCCGTGACCCGGACGATGGAGGTGCCCAGGTCCACGTTCTCGAACACGGGCTCCTGCACACAGGAGGCAACTCAGATGAACGACGGGTCAGCGAACCTCACACGAACAAAGGCTCAGAAACAATAAAACAAGTCGGTCCAGAGGGTCTGAACTGATCGCCTCCATGTGGTCACCGGTGGTATTACACCTGTAAGATGTGTGGGTTCAAAATAACATGTGAAGGTAAAGAAAAGTTGAAACTTGAAAAGTGTTAAAAGCACTCCTTGGTGCTGGTGGATGTACAGTGTCTCTAATTGGTCAGCACCTTGTGGGTTCAGTACCTTGTGGGCTCAGTACCTTGTGGGTTCAGTACCTTGTGGGCTCAGTACCTTGTGGGCTCAGTACCTTGTGGGTTCAGCACCTTGTGGGCTCAGTACCTTGTGGGCTCAGCACCTTGTGGGCTCAGTACCTTCTGGGCTCAGTACCTTGTGGGCTCAGTACCTTGTGGGTTCAGTACCTTCTGGGCTCAGTACCTTGTGGGCTCAGTACCTTGTGGGTTCAGTACCTTGTGGGCTCAGTACCTTGTGGGTTCAGTACCTTGTGGGCTCAGTACCTGGTATGAGGGTTGCAGGAACACGGGGTTGTTGTCATTGACGTCCACTATCCGCAGATAAACGGGCAGCTCGGCTATTCTGGGAGGACTCCCGTAGTCCTGGGCCCGGATCGTGAAGTTCAGCCACTGCACCTGCTCGAAGTCCACCGTCTGGTTGGCTACGATCTTACCTGAGACACACATGGGGGTCCAATGAGGACCTGAGACACACATGGGGGTCCAATGAGGACCTGAGACACATGGGGGTCCAATGAGGACCTGAGACACATGGGGGTCCAATGAGGACCTGAGACACATGGGGGTCCAATGAGGACCTGAGACACATGGGGGTCCAATGAGGACCTGAGACACATGGGGGTCCAGTGAGGACCTGAGACACATGGGGGTCCAGTGAGGACCGGAGGCACTGGTCACATGGGGGTGTCCTCGGTCTGCTGGTCTTACCCGTGGACGGGTCCTCCAGCCTCACGTAGCCCCCCCGGGGCAGGTGCAGCAGCTGGTAGGTGACCTGTCCGTTGGGGCCCTTGTCGGGGTCCACGGCCGACACCGACAGCAGCGTGGTGCCGGGCCGGGCGCCTTCCAGAATCTTCTCCGTGAAGTTGGACACGCCGAAGGGCCGGAAGCGAGGAGCGTTGTCGTTCACGTCCAGCACGTTGATGGTCAGCCTCGCTGCGGAGGAGACAGGGAGGTCACCGTGAGGTCACAGAGAGGTCACCGTGAGGTCACCGTGAGGTCACCGTAAGGTCACAGAGAGGTCACCGTGCTGAGGGGAGACCTGCACGGGGACAGGATGGAGACGTGGACCTACCGTTGGGGACGCTCCCCGACTGGTCGATGACTTCACTGGCGTTGTCGTGGACGGACACGATGATCTCGAAGGTGGCGACCAGCTCCCTGTTGAGCGGGTTGCGTACGAACACGGCACCTGAAGAGCCACAGGAACCCACGCTCTGCTTCATCATCTTCATCATCATCACCATCATCATCATCATCATCATCACCATCATCACCATCATCACCATCATCTTCATCATCATCTTCATCATCATCATCACCATCACCATCATCATCATCATCATCACCATCATCACCATCACCATCATCTTCATCATCATCTTCATCATCATCACCATCATCATCATCATCATCACCATCACCATCATCATCACCATCATCATCATCATCATCATCACCATCATCTTCATCTTCATCATCATCTTCATCATCATCATCATCATCATCATCATCATCATCACCATCACCATCATCTTCATCATCATCATCATCTTCATCATCATCACCATCATCTTCATCATCATCATCATCTTCACCATCATCATCACCATCATCTTCATCATCATCATCATCTTCACCATCTTCATCATCATCACCATCATCATCACCATCATCATCATCATCATCATCATCACCATCATCTTCATCATCATCATCATCTTCATCATCTTCATCATCATCACCATCATCTTCATCATCATCATCATCTTCATCATCATCACCATCATCATCATCATCATCATCACCATCATCATCATCACCATCATCATCATCATCATCATCACCATCATCTTCATCCTCCTCCTCCTCCTCCTCCTCCTCCTCTTCCTCGTGGCGTCTCACCCGTGTGGAGGTCGATCCCGAAGGACTCCTGCAGCCCGTCCACGCCGTGGTTCCCGTCGTCCGTGGCCTCCACTGAGATGATGTAGTACTCCAGGCGGGGGTGCAGGTCGGGGTCCTCGGCGGTCAGCGTGGCGACCACCACGCCGGGCGGCGTGGACTCGTTGACGTTGATCACGGTGACGGGCGACACGAAGCGCGGCCGCGAGTCGTTCACGTCGTCCAGCGCCACGGTCAGGGTGGCCGTGCCCGACATGGGCGGCGTGCCGCGGTCGGTCGCCGTGACGACCAGCCGGTAGGACCCGCGCTCCTCTCGGTCCAGCGTGGCGTTGCCCACCAGCACCGCGCCGGACAGCGGGTCCACCACGAAGCGGTCCTGGGCGCCGCCCACCAGACGGTACGTCAGCCAACCGTTAGAGCCGGAGTCAGCGTCAGAGGCCGAGAGCTGAGTGACCACCACACCTGAGAGAGAGAGGGGGGAGAGAGAGAGGGAGGAGAGAGGGAGGGAGAGAGAGAGGGAGAGAGAGGAGGAGAGAGAGGGAGAGAGGAGAGAGAGAGAGAGAGGGAGGAGGAGAGAGAGGAGGAGATGAGGGAGAGAGGGAGAGAGAGGGGGAGAGAGAGAGAGAGAGGGGGGGGGGGAGAGAGAGAGAGAGGGAGAGAGAGAGAGACGGAGAGAGAGGGAGAGATAGAGAGAGAGAGTGAGAGAGACACACACACACACACACACACACACACACACACACACACACACACACACACCTGCGGGGCTGTTCTCCGGGAGCCTGACGCTGAAGCTGTGCGGCCTGAAGACCGGCGGGTTGTCGTTCTGGTCCAGGATGGTGACGGTGAGCGGCACGCTGCTGTTCAGGCCCCCCCGGTCCTCGCCCAGCAGGGACAGCTCCACCCGGGGCTCCTGGAAGGCCTCGCGGTCCAGCGCCGCGCCCGGACGCACCCGGACCACGCCTGGGGGAGCAGACACTCTGTTCACCGGCACCCGGCGCCATGAAGGGTTATCAATATGAAGCAGGGCTCTTACACACGTTGACCAGTGGGTTTCCAGGACTTTAAACCACATGTCCATGACCAAACTGAAATCTCGGTTTATACGTGAAAAAGTGAGAACATTTAAACTGTGAATTCCAAAGCATACAGAATACATTTAATGAAACAAATGAATGAGAGACAGTATTTTATTTAAAGAATAAACATTTGAATCCCGAGCTATGGGCGACGAACTTTCCAGATACGGTGCGTTCACTTGCAACGCGGGAAAAATAGAAAATTGCGCCGCCAGTATGAGAGCGTATGCCGGCTTATATTTTGAGTCTTTCTTTCTAAAACATTCACTATTTCAAACTCGCCGTGAATGAACATGTGACTATAACACATTTCCATGACTTTTCCAAAACTTTTAAAATTTCAGTTTCTTCCATGACTTTTCCAGGTTTTCCATGACCGTAAGAACCCTGATGAAAGAACTGTGAGAGGAGGAGGAGGAGGAGGAGGAGGAGGAGGAAGTTACCAGTATAGGCCTCCACAGTGAAGAGGTCCCGCCGGGCCCCCAGCAGGCGGTACTTCACCACAGCGTTGGGTCCAATGTCTTTATCCTCAGCCAGAACCGGTCCGTTCAACACAGTGACTGGAGCCCCTAGGAGACGAGGAGACGAGGAGACGAGGAGACGAGACTCCATCAGTCAGCTGGAATATGTTCACCACCCAGAGATGTTGAGATGTTCCACAGTGACGTCACGCTGCTCGTCTTCATCGCCTCCAACCCAAGATCCTCACTGAATAAGAGCTGGATGGCCATGTACACCACAACCATACCATAACATACCCATAACATACCCTTAACCATAACATACCCATAACATACCCATAACATACCCATACCATAACATACCCATAACATACCCATAACATACCCTTAACCATAACATACCCATACCATAACATACCCATAACATACCCTTAACCATAACATACCCATACCATAACATACCCATAACATACCCATAACATACCCATAACATACCCATACCATAACATACCCATAACATACCCATAACCATAACATACCCATACCATAACATACCCATAACATACCCATAACATACCCATACCATAACATACCCATAACATACCCATAACATACCCTTAACCATAACATACCCATACCATAACATACCCATAACATACCCATAACCATAACATACCCATACCATAACATACCCATAACATACCCATAACCATAACATACCCATACCATAACATACCCATAACATACCCATAACATACCCATACCATAACATACCCATAACATACCCATAACATACCCATAACCATAACATACCCATACCATAACATACCCATAACATACCCATAACATACCCATAACCATAACATACCCATACCATAACATACCCATAACATACCCTTAACCATAACATACCCATACCCATAACATACCCATAACATACCCTTAACCATAACATACCCATAACATACCCATACTATAACATACCCATAACATACCCATAACCATAACATACCCATACCATAACATACCCATAACATACCCATAACATACCCTTAACCATAACATACCCATAACCATAACATACCCATACCCATAACATACCCTTAACCATAACATACCCATACCCATAACATACCCATACCATAACATACCCATAACATACCCATAACATACCCATAACCATAACATACCCATAACATACCCATACCATACCCATACCCATAACATACCCATAACATACCCATACCTATAACATCCCCATAACATACCCATAACCATACCATAACATACCCATACCATACCCATACTCATAACCATACCATAACATCCCCATACCATAACATCCCCATACCATACCCATACCATACCCATACCCATACCATAACATACCCATACCATACCATACCCATAACCATACCATACCCATACCCATAACCATACCATAACATCCCCATAACATACCCATACCATCCCCATACTCATAACCATACCATAACATCCCCATAACATACCCATACCCATACCATACCATAACATACCCATAACCATACCCATACCATACCCATACCATAACATCCCCATAACATACCCATACCCATAACCATACCCATAACCATACCATACCCATACCCATACCCATAACCATACCATAACATACCCATAACATACCCATACCATCCCCATACTCATAACCATACCATAACATCCCCATAACATACCCATACCATACCCATACCCATACCATAACATCCCCATCCCCCGCCCTTGCTGCAGCTCCAGGTGTCCCCTCTCACTCCCTACCTGCTGCAGAGTTCTCCGTGACCTCCGCCCTGTAGCTGGTCCGGCTGAACACCGGCCGGTTGTCGTTCTCATCCAGGATGGAGATCACCAGCAGGTCTGAGTCCTGGAGGAGCAGGAGAGAGAGACCAGCAGCAGGTGAGCGGAGGAGGAGGAGAAGAAGAAGGCCGAGGAGCATGAAGAGGAGGGTGTGGTGGGACAGAAGCTGCTGCACACGTCCCCAGAGACTCTGGTGCTCCATCGGGTTCAGAGTCAAGAGTCTGAGGTCACGAGGGTCACGGCTCTACGGGAACCAAGAGACAAGAGCCTCTTCATGGGTACTCCCCAAGGGAAGGCTTTAAAGACATTAAGACTGTTGTTGTTGTCATTATTATCATTATTATAATTATTGTTGTTATTATCATCATTATTATGATCATTGTAAGAATTATTATCATTATTATCATTATTATAGTATTATCGTTATTATTTGTATTATTTGTTGTGTTATTATCATTATTATTGTTATTATGATGTTGTTATTACCATTATTCTTGTTATTATTTATTGTGTTATTATTATCATTATTGTTGTTGTTGTTGTTGTTGTCATCCTGGGGTCAGAGGTCAGGAGTAGCTCACCCTGCGGGCGATGCGAGGGTTCTCGGGGTTGTCCTTGACGGTGATGGTCAGTCGGTACTCGGCCACTCGCTCCCGGTCCAGAGGTCTGTTCACCTGCACCACACCTGTCTGACAGGTCACATGACAGGTCACATGACAGGTCACATGACAGGTCACATGACACGTCACGCAACGTCTGACGGCTGCAGAGGGACAGGTGAGCCGCGTATACAAGTTTACCTGTGATAAATACTTATACACTTATATACTTATACAAGTATATACTTACATACTTATACACTTATATACTTATACAAGTATATACTTATAAACTTATCTACTTATACAAGTATACACTTATACACTTATCTACACATCCCCCCAGGTGTTCCACCACCTGCTCCCCCTCCCCCTCACTGTATCCCAGTGACTCACGGCGCCCCCTGGTGGCGAGTCCTCCTCTAGTGACTCACGGCGCCCCCTGGTGGCGAGTCCCCCTCTAGTGACTCACGGCGCCCCCTGGTGGCGAGTGGCGGCCCCTCACCGTGTCGTTGACGTAGAAGGCTCCGTCCTGGTTGCCGGCGGTGATGTTGTAGGTCAGCAGCGCGTTGCGCCCGCTGTCGGCGTCCCGCGCCCGGACCCGGGCCACGGCGGTGTGGACGGCGGCGCCTTCGCTCACGCTGCTGTTGAGCGGCAGGTCCAGCAGCACCGGGTCGTTGTCGTTGATGTCTCGGACCTGGACCCCCACCACCACCTGGACCAGAACCAACACACGCCTTCAGACTCACTGGCCACGCCCTCGTCCTAGAGCCTCAATCAAGACCCTCATCCTCCTAGACCCTCGTCCTAGACCCTCATCCTAGACCCTCATCCTAGACCCTCATCCTAGACCCTCGTCCTAGACCCTCATCCTAGACCCTCATCCTAGACCCTCATCCTAGACGATCATCCTAGACCCTCGTCCTAGACGATCATCCTAGACCCTCATCCTAGACCCTCATCCTAGACCCTCATCCTAGACCCTCGTCCTAGACCCTCATCCTAGACCCTCATCCTAGACCCTCATCCTAGACCCTCATCCTAGACGATCATCCTAGACCCTCGTCCTAGACCCTCATCCTAGACCTTCGTCCTAGACCCTCATCCTAGACCCTCATCCTAGACCCTCATCCTAGACCCTCATCCTAGACCCTCGTCCTAGACCCTCATCCTAGACCCTCGTCCTAGACCCTCATCCTAGACCCTCATCCTAGACCCTCGTCCTAGACCCTCATCCTAGACCCTCGTCCTAGAGCCTCAAACCAAGACCCTCACGTCATGTGTGTCTCTCTCTCTGTGTGTGTGTGCGCGTGTGTCTCTCTCTGTGTCTCCGTCTCTGTCTGTGTGTGTCTCTGTGTGTGTGTGCGCGCGTGCGCGTGTGCGTGTGTGTGTGTGTGTGTATGTGTCTGTGTCTCTCTCTGTGTGTCTCTGTCTCTGTGTGTGTGTGTGTCTCTGTGTGTCTCTCTGTGTGTGTGTCTCTGTGTGTCTCTCTGTGTGTGTGTGTGTGTGTCTCTGTGTGTGTGTGTGTGTGTGTGTGTGTGTGTGTCTCCACCGAGCTGCTCCGTGGGGGCGTCCCCAGGTCCCGGGCGGTGACCGTGATGTTGTAGTAGTCGGTGGTCTCCCGGTCCAGCTCCACGTCCTTCCTGACGCGCAGCTCGCCCTCTACTGGAGAGACCGTGAACTCACCTGAGGGAGAGGGACAGGAGTCAGAGCCCGACAGGACCCAGACCCGGACCAGACCCGGACCCGGACCCGGACCCGGACCAGACAGAACCCGCGGTCCTCACTCTGCAGGTCCCCGGCCGTGATGCTGTACTCCACTTTGCCGTTGAGGCCGGAGTCCTCGTCTCCGGCCCGGAGGGTGCAGACCCGGGGCCCCGGCTGCCCCTCCGTCACCTCGAAGGGGCCCTCGAAGGCTCGGGGGAAGGTGGGCGTCACGTCGTTCACGTCCAGCACGTTGACCAGCACCTGGGGGAGGAGTCACATCCGTCATGTGACATCAAAGGAGCTGCACCGCGGGGGGGCGTCCCCCTGCAGGCTCCTCCCACACACCGTGGAGGGTAATGTACGGTTGTGACAGCTTTCCCTCCATTGAGCGCTTACTTTATAAATGAAGGTTGTCTTCCAACAACGAGCCAGAGGTCAAAGGTCAAGGGCACGAACCGTGAACGTGCTCTTCACGTGGAGCAATGTTCCAGATGAATATTAATAATAGGTGAACTTTCCTGATTGATAATTGATAATCTGTTGATCCGGGTTTAAGATCGTTTGCATACTTACGGTCGTGCTGGACGTCCAGCGGAGCGCCGGCTGAGGGCTCTGGTCCGTCGCCGTGACGACCAGCGCGTAGTGACCTCTGCTGAGCTCGTAGTCCAGTTCCTTCAGAGCTGTGATCCTCCCCTACACACACACACACATATCAAACACACACGTTAGGCTTAGATGTGTGTGTTGTGTGTGTTGTGTGTAGTTGTGTGTGTGTGTGTGTGTGATCCTGAGTCCCTCACCGTGAGGCTGTTGATCCCGAAGGTCTGGACCAGGTTCCCCTGGGCGATGGCGTACCTCAGGGTTCCGTTCGGACCCTCGTCGGGGTCGAGGGCCGTCACCGTGGCGATGGTGGCGCCCACGGTGTCCGGGCCCTCGCTCAGCACCGTCACGTACTCCTCCTCGGGGAACTCGGGGGCGTTGTCGTTCTCGTCCACGATGTGGACGGAGATGGTGGTGGAGGTCTGGAGGAGAGAGAACTCTCATGACAGGTCCGTCAGGGGGCTCCAGAACCTTCTACGGTCTACAGAACCTCCTGGGGGTTCCAGAACCATGTGGGGCCTCCAGAACTTTCTTAGGCCTCCAGAACCTCCTGAAGGACAAACGGTGCATCCTAGAGGAACCCCTCACACACCAATACAGATCAGTGAAGTATCTGTTTGACTCCACCAGCCTGTGTGTGTGTGTGTGTGTGTGTGTGATGTGCTACCCTCATGGAGGAGAGATAATGAGAGAGGGAGACTGAGAGATAGAGAAAAAAAGAGAGCGAAAGAGAGGGAGACAGAGCGAGAGAGGGAGCAGGACTGGCAGAGGGGGAGAGACAATGAGAGAGAGAGAGAGAGGGGGCGGGGCTGACAGCAGGAGAAAGACAGTGAGGGGCGGGGCTAACAGAGGGGCGGGGCCTCTGCTCAGCAGCTGGACTCGCCAGCCCTCGGGTCTTCAGAGCTCTTCGGGTTTCTACTTGAGCAGAACTCCTCCGACATGGACCGAGGCCCCGGAGCCCCGCGGTGGAGCCGGTTCTGGTTCTGGTTCTGCTGCGCGCTGAGTGCGACATCTGGAGGTAAGCGCGGGCACGAGCACGAGTGCGAGCGCGAGTCTGCGTGGCGGTCGGTTGTTATTAATAACTCCTTTACGGAACTCGAGTTTCAAGAAAATAATGAAGTATAAAGTCAAGGAGCCCACAGGCGACGTGTGGCCGCGCTGCTGCTGCTGCTGTTGTTGTGGTTGTTGTTGATGTTGTTGATGTTGTTGTTGATGTGGTTGATGTTGTTGTTGTTGTTGTTGATATGGTTGTTGATGTTTGGAGCCGGAACATCTGGCGTGGACCACCGGAGGGACACTTTATAACCTTTAACTTGGAGCTTCCCCCAAAGGCTGTAAAGTCTTTAAAGTCTCTAAATAAATCTTCACGACGCGCATTAGGGGTACTTCCCTAAAGCTGCGCGCGCACGCAGGTCCAGGGACACGTTAGTGCCGTCTGCAAGTCTCCACGCGACGATGAACCCGAGGAGGAGCCCGGTCCCCCAGGGCCCCGGTATCGGTGAGCCCCCCCCCCCCAGTCACTGAGGCCACTTTGCATGGAGGATGAACTTTTAGGATAAAGACAATTTAGTCATTCAATTAGTATTAATTATTAAACATGTTTAGAAATAAAACAAAGTTTAAAGTTGTGTTGTAACTCTGAATGTAGGTCTTTAAGCCCCCCCCCAGGCCTTTATGAAAACAGCCATTTGGGCCAATAATGTTCCTCCTCCGCACAACTCTGGATAAGCAGAGCGATAGCCAATCAGAGCGCAGCCCTGTCCTCCAGTGAGACCTCCACAGGAAGCGCCTGCTCCGCCTGCTCCGTCAGCTCCACCTCCAGGCCTCCAGCTGTGAGCGGCTCACTGGCCCCTCCGCCCACATGGCCCGTCAGTGGGAGCGGCTCCTGGCCGGTGTTGTGTGCAGCAGGTGCGTCGTGGAGGAAGAGGAAGTAAAGAGCGCCTCAGACGCCAGCGGCCTCCACGTCATCTCAGGACGACTCGGATTCTCCCCCAGCTCAAGGACAAAATCTGACCTCTGAGGAACAAATCTGACCTCTGAGGAACAAATCTGACCTCTGAGGAACAAAGTCTGACCTCTGAGGAACAAATCTGACCTCTGAGGAACAAAGTCTGACCTCTGAGGATCAAAGTCTGACCTCTGAGGAACAAATCTGACCTCTGAGGAACAAATCTGACCTCTGAGGAACAACTCTGACCTCTGAGGAACAAAGTCTGACCTCTGAGGATCAAAGTCTGACCTCTGAGGAACATGAAGCTGCAGGTGAAGGAACAATGTCGTGTTCCAGCAGCGGCTCATTGGATGAAGTCCATTTAGAGGAAGAGGAAGGTTGAGGCTTTATTTACACAACACACACACACACACACACACACACGCTTATCACCGATTGGCTCCCGCAGCGACTGACTCAAGCGTCACGACCTCCACCACATCCTCCACCCAGAGAGTCTCACGCTCTGTGTGTCTACGCAGCAGCTTCTCCTGAAACCACCACACGGGCTGTGTGAGTGTGTATGAGTGTGAGTGTGTCTGTGTGTGTGTGTGTATATGTGTGTGTGTGGAGGGACTCATCTGGGATCCTCCTGCTGGTTTCATTAACACCCTGTAATGGAGTGGATGATCATTACCATCACAGTAGGTGTGAAGGAGGGAGGGTGTGTGTGTGTGTGTGTGTGTGTGTGTGTGTGTGTGTGTGTGTGTGTGTGTGTGTGTGTGTGTGTGTGTGTGTGTGTGTGTGTGTGTGTGTGTGTGTGTGTGTGTGTGTGTGTGTGTGTGTGCGGCAGCCCCTCAGGTGAGAGGTACCAGCTATTCCAGTCCGTCCACTGACCTCAGGAGAAGGTATCGTGTGGTGCTGGCGGCTGACCTCTGACCTCTGGCGGTCCGGAGGCTGTCAGAGGCAACATGTCCGTAACAGGTGGCACTGAGGCTCCAACAAAGGAGGCCTGTTGGGGGGGGCTGAGGGGCCTGGGGGGGGCTGAGGGGCCCTGGGGGGCTCCAGGATCCGGAGAACAGAGATCAGAGAAGGAAACTGAGATCCACGACGGAGCCCAACACAGATGTCTGGTGTGAAGACACACAGAGACCCTCTGGACCTCCAGAGAACAGGGACCCTCTGGAGGTCCAGAGAACAGGGACCCTCTGGACCTCCAGAGAACAGGGACCCTCTGGACCTCCAGAGAACAGGGACCCTCTGGAGGTCCAGAGAACAGAGACCCTCCAGAGCTGAAACCAGGCGTGTGTGAACCGGAGGAGCAGGGCTTCCCTCCTATTGTCCAGCCGGGGGGGGGGGGGGGGGGGGGGGGGGGGGATTATTGCTACTGAGTTCAGTCGCGTGGCATAGCCTGCACTCTGTGGTACACACAGGATACACACACACAATAACATACAAACACACCCTCGCTGCAGTCCACACACACACTTCCTGTCTTGTGAACCAGTCGGACAGACAACAGGTGGCCCTGGTCTCTGTAGTCCTGTTGCAATGCATGCTGGGTATTCGTCTCATGTTCGTGTTCATGATAATCTGCTGACGCTCGTCATGTGACGGGCTCCTCTCCGATTGGCTGTCGGGGGGGAGCCCCCTGAGACTAACGCCCTCCGCCCCGCCCCCTCCCTCAGGTCAAGGCGAGGCGTCCCACCCCACTCTGGGGGTCTCGGCCCCCCACCTGTACTACACCTGCCCCGAGGGCTCCTCCGTCAAGCTGGAGTGCAGCCAGCGGGGGGCGCCGCTGCACCCCGCCGACGTCCTGATCCGCAGCTGGCTGTTCACGCCGCACAGCGACCGGCGCTGCACGGGCCGCACGGGCCCGCGCCGCACCGACGCCGGCCATCGCCACGGCAACCGCAGCCTGCCGGCCGGGCTGCTGTTCGGGTCGGCGCCGCACAGCTTCTGGGTCCTCCTGCAGAACGTGACCCGCGAGGACCAGGGCCGGTACTGCTGCATGCTGCTGGACTTCCAGCGGGACGGCCACCACGGAGCGCTGGTGCAGAAGCCCCACAGCCACGTCGTCCTGCAGGTCACCCCACGTAAGGACCTCCTCCTGGGCCTGGACCACGTTGGGGTCTCTTCCTGGGCCTAGACCAGGTCATGTGGTCCTCAGCAGTAGCTCTGGGGGGGACCCCTGACCCCTGACCTCTGACCCAGCCGGTGGTACTGAGTGGTGTTCTTCTCTTTCAGGGAGGAACGGCTCTCAGGACTGCAGTGTGTGGGACGCAGCTCCAGCTGGAGGTAGGCCCCGTGTCCCTCTCAGCCAATGAGGAGCCAGCTGCCCGTGTACTAACCCCCCCCCCCCCCCCCCCCCCCCCCAGGCTCCGTGCCCGTGGCCCTGGTCGTGGC